>OZ005744.1:73481706-73665241 GCA_963930735.1 Dioctria linearis | reverse complement strand
AAAATCAGAAATCATCTTTTTTTCAGTTTTCGAGAAAAACGGCCTCAAACAAGCAGAAAATCACTACGATTAAAGGTTCATTCGTTAGAGCCGACTTTTTACCTTCAATACAACTTGAAAACCAGAAATGATCTTTTTTTCAGCTTTCGAGAAAAACGGCCTCAAAGAAGCAGCAAAATCGCTACAATTTAAGTTCATTCAGTAGAGCCTACTTTTTACCTTCAATACAACTCGAAAACCAGAAATCATCTTTTTTTTTCAGTTTTCGAGAAAAACGGCCTTAAACAAGCAGCAAAATCACTATGATTACAGGTTCATTCGGTAGAGCCGACTTTTTACCTTCAGTACAACTCGAAAACCAGAAATCATCTTTTTTTCAGTTTTCGAGAAAAACGGCCTCAAACAAGCAGAAAATCACTATGATTACAGGTTCATTCGGTAGAGCCGACTTTTTACCTTCAATACAACTCGAAAAACAGAAATCATCTTTTTTTTCAGTTTTCGTGAAAAACGGCCTCAAACAAGCAGCAAAATCACTATGATTACAGGTTCATTCGTTAGAGCCGACTTTTTACCTTCAACACAACTTGAAAACCAGAAATCATCTTTTTTTCAGCTTTCGAGAAAAACGGCCTCAAACAAGCAGAAAATCACTATGATTACAGGTTCATTCGGTAGAGCCGACTTTTTACCTTCAATACAACTCGAAAACCAGAAATCATCTTTTTTTTCAGTTTTCGAGAAAAACGGCCTCAAACAAGCAGCAAAATCACTATGATTACAGGTTCATTCGTTCGAGCCGACTTTTTACCTTCAACACAACTCGAAAACCAGAAATCATCTTTTTTTTCAGTTTTCGAGAAAAACGGCCTCAAACAAGCAGCAAAATCACTATGATTACAGGTTCATTCGGTAGAGCCGACTTTTTACCTTCAGTACAACTCGAAAATCAGAAATCATCTTTTTTTCAGTTTTCGAGAAAAACGCCTCAAACAAGCAGAAAATCACTACGATTAAAGGTTCATTCGTTAGAGCCGACTTTTTACCTTCAATACAACTTGAAAACCAGAAATCATATTTTTTTCAGCTTTCGAGAAAAACGGCCTCAAAGAAGCAGTAAAATCGCTTCAATTATAAGTTCATTCGGTAGAGTCGACTTTTACATTAAATACAACTCGAAAACCAGAAATCATCTTTTATCTCAGTTTTCGAGAAAAACGGCCTCAAACAAGCAGCAAAATCACTATGATTACAGGTTCATTCGGTAGAGCCGACTTTTTACCTTCAGTACAACTCGAAAACCAGAAATCATCTTTTTTTCAGTTTTCGAGAAAAACGGCCTCAAAGCCGGACAAGCAGCAAAATCACTATGATTGCAGGTTCATTCGGGAGAACCGACTTTTTACCTTCAATACAACTTGAAAACCAGAAATCATCTTTTTTCAGCTTTCGAGAAAAACGGCCTTAAACAAGCAGCTAAATCGCTACAATTTAAGTTCATTCAGTAGAGCCGACTTTTTAGCTTCAATACAACTCGAAAACCAGAAATCATCTTTTTTTCAGTTTACAAGAAAAACGGCCTCAAAGCCGGACAAGCAGCAAAATTACTATGATTACAGGTTCATTCGGTAGAGCCGACTTTTTACCTTCAATAGAACTCGAAAACCAGAAATCATGTTTTTTCTCAGATTGCGAGAAAAACGGCCTCAAAGCCGGACAAGCAGATAGCAATTTTTCGTCGGATTAAAAGGGAAACAAGATTTATAATATAATAACAGTGTCCTAAGCTAGCTACAGACTGCACTTGGCTGATTAGGATGCATAAGACTGTGATGCAGCAATTTCAATGCTACATCCGCATCTTTGTAATTAGAAGGATAACTGTAGACTACTCTGCAAGTTATCCCTCCCATCCCGCCCATATTCACCCCGAGGTGTGTTCGCCATCTGTTGTATACTGTATACTCCGGAGGTCTTATTGACATAAGCACGTCACGGAGCACACGTGTTGTAAATGTGCTGAAAGGTGTGTGTGGTGGCCTGTTCAGAACGAAAGCATCTTCCAACTTAGTGCCAGGGTCACTGGTCCCAAGTTGGCGAAAACTCTCCCGCGCAGAAGCAGCCAGGACGTGTAGTTGTGAAGTGTTAGTGTTTATTCGACAGTTTCCAGAGATATCAATAATATCTTCGAGAACTGTCAGTGTATACGTGTCAGCTTCAAAACCCCGAGCATTACTGAACACTGAATCTATTAATTCAGGATTAAACCCGATTGGAATCGATGCGAATTGCGTGTACCTTAGAGCATTCCACTGAAGGTGAAATGCTGGCCTAATTATGCCCCAGGTCTGCATCGTTGAGATTAGATCCTGTGGCCAGTCACGAGGATAAGGTGGTCGAACAGAGAGTAGGTAGTAATACTCCCCTATGCCGATCCCTCCCAGTAAATTCACCCACAGTTGAGAAATCAAGCTGTCTCTCTGGCAAAACACTCTTTGGAATGCACGCACTTGGAGACACCTTGATTTCACAACCAAGTTAGTGAGACCTAATCCACCTATCTTGACTGGCAGACAGAGCGTGCTTTCAGCAACCCATCGTCTTCCGCACCAAAAGGCGTCTATCGCTTTTGCTTGAAGAAGACCTACGAAGCCTTCATCAAACGTCTCAGACTTTAGCAGATGAACGATGGACGAGGTAATCAAATAGTTTATCACGACTGACCTACCCATTAAGGATAGTGGAAACACTCGACTACGCCATGAGTTTACAGCTCTAGAGAGTTTCTCAAGAGCGATGCGGCTATTATTTGATTTACTCTCGCGTCCGATATACACACCAAAATACTTCAGGCAAGTATTAGTCCATTGGATGTTCAGTGGAGTATCTGTACGATCTCTCCACCTTCCACACCACAAGCCTTAACTCTTACTAAGGTTGATTTTAGTGCCCGCTATACGTTCGAACTGTTCGAAAACAGCACGAGCGACCGGAAAAGCTTCATCTCTTGTCACGAAAATAGACAGATCATCCGCATACGCCAACATAAGAGGCCTCACATTGGTATACGGCAGACGAACTGCATACTGTCCGAGCATTCGACGAAGATTCACCAGTAGCGGCTCCAACGAAAGATCATAAAGCATACCTGACAATGGACAGCCCTGTCTGATACCTCGATGAAACGAGATAGGAGCCAGAACTTGTCCTTGATGCTTAATCAAAATCGCTGAATGTCTACACAGTTTCCCGACGATATCGAGCCACCTGGGCGGAAACCCAAATGCTTCGAGAGCAGTCAAAAGATACTCGTGCGAGACACTATCAAAAGCCTTTTGCTGGTCAAGTGAAATCATGGCCATTTGTGCACCTGTCTGTTCATGGTAGGCAAACAAATGCTTGGCTACCGCGATGTTGTCGTAGATACTACGACCAGGTACACAATAGGACTGTTCCGGGTGTATTACCGAAGCAATCACTGAGCGGAGTATCGCCCCTAATGCTTTGCAGACGATTTTGTAGTCTACATTGCATAGGGTTACTGGCCTCCAGTTCCCCATCCTCTGCAAATCTCCCTTCTTTGGAATCAAGCGCATAACAGATCTCCTCCAACTAGAAGGAAAGTCTGAATGCGTCTCAAACGCCGAATTGAAGACTTCCAAAAGGTCAGGAATTAATAAATCCCTGAAACGTATGAAGAATTCCGGAGTCAAGCCGTCATAACCAGGTGAAGTGTGTCGCCTTAGATCCTTTGTCGCAGCAATCATATCCTCCAATGTGATTACTGTATCCAGGAGCTCCTTACTGTCTTCAGAGAAAGTGGGAATATTCTCAAGGAATTCATGAGCGGTCGAGGATGTTGTCGACGTCGATTCAGAGTAGAGACTACTGTAATAGTCTCGAATATATTCTGATAGCTGTTGTCCGTTGAGGACTTGTCCAGGTTCATCAATTATCGATTCGACCTCACAAGAAGCAGTACGACGTCTAGTCGCCTGAAAGAAGTACTCAGTTGGAGAATCGCCTTCTCTCAGCCAGCGCGATTGGCCGCGCAGCACAAACTCCAAGCTGTGCTTGTAAGTCTGTGTCGCCAAGCGTTCCTTTATTCCATTGAAATAAAGAATCAACCCCGGCTGAGTTGGGAGAAGAGCTGCCACCCGAGAGACCTCGGCCGACAAGCTAGAAGCTTGATAGCCACTTCGATTGAAACTCGTCTCGATAAAAGACCGAATCTGGAGCTTTCCAACATCCCACCATTGACTAAGAAAAGGAAAGTTAACTTTCCTCTCTTGCCAATCGTGCCAGAATTCAGTGAACTCATTGCTGAACTGCTCGGAATTCAACAAATAGTTGTTGAATATCCAGTATGCAGTTCGTCTTTCAACTAGAGTGCTGGTCGCTACTACAAGAAGATGATCACTAACGGAACACACTTCATGAGTGACACCAACGAAATGTTCTAGTATTCCAGGTGAGACGTAAAGTCTATCAATTCTGGAGCCTGCGAGACTTCCATGGATATTTCGCGAGACCCTCGTGTATGATCTAGTCGTAGGATGCATCCAACGATAGATATCCACGAGTCTGAAAACACCGACAAAATTCCTCAATCGAGTAGCATTGACAGAGTTGAACTCAACTCCAGAGTGCCGATCCATTGAGGGATTCAGAGTGCAGTTGAAATCACCTCCGAGGACAGTTTCACCGCTAAAATTCACCAGACACGACTGAACACTATCAGCAACTTGTCTTGTAATGTCCTGGTCATGAGGAAGGTACACGTTTACTACCTTGATATTTTTGTCTTGAATGACAAAGTCCAAGGAAGAAGCGAAGCCTGGGAAGATATCTGTATAGACAGGAGACGATAGTGTAAATTTGTTGGATACAATGATTGCCACCCCTGAGCCTCGGCGAGGCGCAGGTGTGGCAAACATTGCATAGCCAGTGTGTAAATAAGCATAGCGCTCAAGTTGTGTGTATGTGTCTTGTGTAAAATTCGTCTCCTGTAGAAGCGCGATGTCTATATCGAACATTTTGACATGTTCGATAGTGCTGTGTAACCTTGTATGTGTACTTAAGCCCCCGGGGTTGATCGAAGCTATCTTACACATTCAAAGAGATGAAAAGCTCAAACGATGAATGTACGACGTCTATTGACGAGGAGAATCGGCCAAGCGATGCTCCTGAAGCAACTCCTCCACCTTCCTATGAAGTCGTTCTAACCGAGCAACATCATTGTACTTCCTCCTCTTCCTGGACTCCTGTTGTAGGTGTTGAAGCTGAGGAAGTAACAACTCTGGCCTCTCCAGCTCCCTTACAAGAATACTCCAGATTTTATCTGAATTCTTCTTGTACTGGAGCTGGGTAAGAATTTCGGAGATCTTCTTCGTAGGAAGGGTCTCCATCCCTTTCGAGACTTCAAATTGGCTACCAGTCGAAATGATGCTATCACACGACTCGTAGCTACCGAAGCTCGAAAGACCAGTGTCATCCAAGCCGGTCATGTCGCAGTCCGAAAGCTGCTCGTGAGACACCACCGCGTCCCTTACTACAACCTTCGAACCGCGAGCTCCACTATCGTCCTCCTCCGAGTGGGGCCGCTTGGATGCGACTGGCTTTGCTGGCTCTGGAGGAGGCAGCATCACCCGGTCAACTTTCTTCCTCCTCGTCCTCTTTTTTTTGACTACTTGGCTATTCGACTCCTCGTCGGAAGTAGCCGTGTTTTCACTTGCCGACGTGGCGTTGTTTACAGCCATAAATATTTTTGCCTCTAGGACAACTGCAGGCACCTTAACGACTGGCTGCTCCAAAATAGCAGGTTGAGTGCCGGCCGAAGGCTCCTTCTCCAGATCCACTACTGTAGTAGTGGCTTCCTTTGAGGGAACCCTCGGTTCAGCCTTCTTCCCGGTTCTCCTGGGGCAGTCAGCAATAAAATGCCCTACCAAATGGCAAGCATGGCATTTCGCTTCGATGCCAACGTCTATCCAGTATCTCGAGCCGGATATGCTCAGGTAAAAGCCTGACGGAAGCGTACACCCCTTATTCAAGGTGATGGACGCTTCCCGGCTAGTACCGAAGATACCCCGCCCGAGACCCTCGTCCCCAATTTTAATGGGAATAGCGCGAACCTTTCCATGAACCTTCCCGAATCTCCCAAGGAAATTCGAGAGGTCTTCATGTTGGGCTCGCATAGGGACCCGCGAAAACACGACCTTCGTGGGCTTCTCTTTTAGCGGGAATGGAACGAGGTGTCTACCCTCCACCTCGATGCCCTCAAGCATAAGCTTAGTGGCGCTTTCGAGGGTTGTGGTATACACCTCGACCATTCCTCCAGCTATAATTCCCATTGAGATAGGCTGCTCACAGGAGATGACGCGGAAGATTGCCTTCAGGTATGCAGTCTGAGGACATCCTCTGATGTGCTCAAGCTGCATCCCGTAGCTCTCGTCCTGCCACCTCCCGTCGAAGAAGCCCTGGAGACCCGCACTGGTCTTGGGCCGAGGCTTACCCGCGTCCAATGGGGGTGGACGAGGAGTGATGCCCCTGCTCTGAATTTCGATAGTGGAAATGTTCTTGGAACCACCACTTACCTGCGCATATGAGATCCCTGACTGTAATGCTGGGGATCGTAGTGCTACTGCTTGTCCTCCTTGTAATGTTGGTTGCTTCTTAGAGACGCTTGAAGAAAGCGGTGGCCTCATTACCAAGCCACTAGGCTTTGGCGCTGACGACGAAGCCGTTTTATCAACTTCCGATAATTTCGGATGTTGTCCTTTTACTTCAGGTGCTGCTGGGGTAGCCGCCATTGTAGCAGCTGACGTCCCAGGTACATCTCGGACAGCCTCCGTTGCCCTAGTTGCAGTCTTCTCCAAGGAAGTTAGCTGAACTTCCTTTTTTGTGGCCTTTTGTTTAGGGCCCTTAATGGCCTTTTCGGTGGGCTCTTTCAGGGTTTTCTTGGAAGAAAAAGAACTATCGTTTGAGCTCTTCTTCCCCCTACTATTTATTTTGGGGGGATCATCACTCCCCCCAGAATCGCTATTGCTGCACTCACTCATATTAAGTGAGGCAGAGAAGCTAAAAATATCTTTTTTTTACTTTATATAATTCTTTTAATAAATTTTAAATTTTATTAATTATATTTTTACTTTTCTTTAAATTTTAAAATTGCAACTATGAATTTTTAAGGTTGCCACGTTGCCATGGCAACGACCAAAACTAAATTATTTTCACAAATGTCACACAAATTTTCGTTTTTACACTTTTTATTTCTAATTAATTTTTGCAGTTATTTTTCAAGAAACTTCACTTCGAAAGACAGTTCTTGAAATATATTTTCAAGGTAATGCCCTTAGTTTGTTTTGGCACTCACAATTATCACTTATTCCTTGTTCTAAGTTTAAATATCACGGAGCTTAATTCGACACGTCCGGTCTCTGTGACTGATAATAATAATAATAATAAAGGCTGTGTTGAAACCATCGGGGCTGATATTCGAGAAGGTTTTAGTCTGAGTTTTTGTAGCTCCAATACTTTTAAGGTTGGACCAAGGTATTTTAGGAGGTAGATCAATATTTATTTTACGCGAAAAATAAGCTTTTTTGCTTTTCTTATCTTTTTCGTCACAATCCTTTTCACCACAGCATATCTATGAAAATCTTGCGGATGGCCAGTTATTCTCTTCTTTCTATAAAGAAAGTCAAACAAGCAGCAAAATCACTATGATTACAGGTTCATTCGGTAGAGCCGACTTTTTACCTTCAGTACAACTCGAAAACCAGAAATCATCTTTTTTCAGCTTTCTAGAAAAACGGCCTCAAACAAGCAGCAAAATCGCTACAATTTAAGTTCATTCAGTAGAGCCGACTTTTTAGCTTCAATACAACTCGAAAACCAGAAATCATCTTTTTTTCAGTTTACAAGAAAAACGGCCTCAAAGCCGGACAAGCAGCAAAATTACTATGATTACAGGTTCATTCGGTAGAGCCGACTTTTTACCTTCAGTACAACTCGAAAACCAGAAATCATCTTTTTTTTCAGTTTTCGAGAAAAACGGCCTCAAAGCCGGACAAGCAGTAAAATCGCTACAATTATAAGTTCATTCGGTAGAGCCGACTTTTTACCTTCAATAGAACTCGAAAACCAGAAATCAACTTTATTTTTCAGTTTTCGAGAAAAACGGCCTCAAAGCCGGACAAGCAGCAAAATCACTATGATTGCAGGTTCATTCGGGAGAGCCGACTTTTTACCTTCAATACAACTCGAAAACCAGAAATCATCTTTTTTCAGCTATCGAGAAAAACGGCCTCAAACAAGCAGCAAAATAGCTACAATTTAAGTTCATTCAGTAAAGCCGACTTTTTACCTTCAGTACAACTCGAAAACCAGAAATCACCTTTTTTTCAGTTTTCGAGAAAAACGGCCTCAAACAAGCAGAAAAACACTATGATTACAGGTTCATTCGGTAGAGCCAACTTTTTGCCTTCAGTACAACTCGAAAACCAGAAATCATCTTTTTTTCAGTTTTCGAGAAAAACGGCCTCAAACAAGCAGAAAATCACTATGATTACAGGTTCATTCGGTAGAGCCGACTTTTTACCTTCAATACAACTTGAAAACCAGAAATCATCTTTTTTTCAGCTTTCGAGAAAAACGGCCTCAAACAAGCAGTAAAATCGCTACAATTATAAGTTCATTCGGTAGAGCCGACTTTTTACCTTCAATAGAACTCGAAAACCAGAAATCAACTTTTTTTTCAGTTTTCGAGAAAAACGGCCTCAAAGCGGACAAGCAGCAAAATCACTATGATTGCAGGTTCATTCGGGAGAGCCGACTTTTTACCTTCAATACAACTCGAAAACCAGAAATCATCTTTTTTTTCAGTTTTCGAGAAAAACGGCCTCAGCAGCAAAATCACTAGATTACAGGCTCAGTCGGTAGAGCCGACTTTTTACCTTCAATACAACTCGAAAACCAGAAATCAACTTTTTTTCAGTTTACAAGAAAAACGGCCTCAAAGCCGGACAAGCAGCAAAATTACTATGATTACAGGTTCATTCGGTATAGCCGACTTTTTACCTTCTATAGAACTCGAAAACCAGAAATCAACTTTTTTTTTCAGTTTTCGAGAAAAACGGCCTCAAAGCCGCCGGACAAGCAGCAAAATCACTATGATTACAGGTTCATTCGGGAGAGCCGACTTTTTACCTTCAATACAACTCGAAAACCAGAAATCATCTTTTTTCAGCTTTCGAGAAAAACGGCCTTAAACAAGGAGCAAAATCGCTACAATTTAAGTTCATTCAGTAGAGCCGACTTTTTACCTTCAATACAACTCGACAACCAGAAATCATCTTTTTTTTCAGTTTTCGAGAAAAACGGCCTCAGCAGCAAAATCACTAGATTACAGGCTCAGTCGGTAGAGCCGATTTTTTTATATTCAATACAACTCGAAAACCAGAAATCAACTTTTTTTTCAGTTTGCGAGAAAAACGGCCTCAAACAAGCAGCAAAATCACTATGATTACAGGTTCATTCGGTAGAGCCGACTTTTTACCTTCAGTACAACTCGAAAACCAGAAATCATCTTTTTTTCAGTTTTCGAGAAAAACGGCCTCAAACAAGCAGAAAATCACTATGATTACAGGTTCATTCGGTAGAGCCGACTTTTTACCTTCAGTACAACTCGAAAACCAGAAATCATCTTTTTTTCAGTTTTCGAGAAAAACGGCCTCAAACAAGCAGAAAATCACTATGATTACAGGTTCATTCGGTAGAGCCGAATTTTTACCTTCAATACAACTCGAAAACCAGAAATCATGTTTTTTCTCAGTTTGCGAGAAAAACGGCCTCAAAGCCGGACAAGCAGCAAAATCACCATGATTAAAGGTTCATTCGGTAGAGCCGACTTTTTACCTTCAATAGAACTCGAAAACCAGAAATTAACTTTTTTTTTCAGTTTTCGAGAAAAGCCGCCGGACAAGCAGCAAAATCACTATGATTACAGGTTCATTCGGGAGAGCCGACTTTTTACCTTCAATACAACTCGAAAACCAGAAATCATCTTTTTTCAGCTTTCGAGAAAAACGGCCTCAAACAAGGAGCAAAATCGCTACAATTTAAGTTCAATCAGTAGAGCCGACTTTTTACCTTCAATACAACTCGAAAACCAGAAATCATCTTTTTTTTCAGTTTTCGAGAAAAACGGCCTCAAACAAGCAGCAAAATCACTAGATTACAGGCTCAGTCGATAGAGCCGACTTTTTACCTTCAATACAACTCGAAAACCAGAAATCAACTTTTATGTCAGTTTGCGAGAAAAACGGCCTCAAAGCCGGACAAGCAGCAAAATCACTATGATTAAAGGTTCATTCGTTAGAGCCGACTTTTTACCTTCAATACAACTTGAAAACCAGAAATCATCTTTTTTTCAGCTTTCGAGAAAAACGGCCTCAAACAAGCAGCAAAATCGATACAATTTAAGTTCATTCAGTAGAGCCTACTTTTTACCTTCCATACAACTCGAAAACCAGAAATCATCTTTTTTTCAGTTTTCGAGAAAAACGGCCTCAAACAAGCAGCAAAATCACTATGATTACAGGTTCATTCGGTAGAGCCGACTTTTTACCTTCAGTACAACTCGAAAATCAGAAATCATCTTTTTTAGTTTTCGAGAAAAACGGCCTCAAACAAGCAGAAAATCACTACGATTAAAGGTTCATTCGTTAGAGCCGACTTTTTACCTTCAATACAACTTGAAAACCAGAAATGATCTTTTTTTCAGCTTTCGAGAAAAACGGCCTCAAAGAAGCAGCAAAATCGCTACAATTTAAGTTCATTCAGTAGAGCCTACTTTTTACCTTCAATACAACTCGAAAACCAGAAATCATCTTTTTTTTTCAGTTTTCGAGAAAAACGGCCTTAAACAAGCAGCAAAATCACTATGATTACAGGTTCATTCGGTAGAGCCGACTTTTTACCTTCAGTACAACTCGAAAACCAGAAATCATCTTTTTTTCAGTTTTCGAGAAAAACGGCCTCAAACAAGCAGAAAATCACTATGATTACAGGTTCATTCGGTAGAGCCGACTTTTTACCTTCAATACAACTCGAAAAACAGAAATCATCTTTTTTTTCAGTTTTCGTGAAAAACGGCCTCAAACAAGCAGCAAAATCACTATGATTACAGGTTCATTCGTTAGAGCCGACTTTTTACCTTCAACACAACTTGAAAACCAGAAATCATCTTTTTTTCAGCTTTCGAGAAAAACGGCCTCAAACAAGCAGAAAATCACTATGATTACAGGTTCATTCGGTAGAGCCGACTTTTTACCTTCAATACAACTCGAAAACCAGAAATCATCTTTTTTTTCAGTTTTCGAGAAAAACGGCCTCAAACAAGCAGCAAAATCACTATGATTACAGGTTCATTCGTTCGAGCCGACTTTTTACCTTCAACACAACTCGAAAACCAGAAATCATCTTTTTTTTCAGTTTTCGAGAAAAACGGCCTCAAACAAGCAGCAAAATCACTATGATTACAGGTTCATTCGGTAGAGCCGACTTTTTACCTTCAGTACAACTCGAAAATCAGAAATCATCTTTTTTTCAGTTTTCGAGAAAAACGGCCTCAAACAAGCAGAAAATCACTACGATTAAAGGTTCATTCGTTAGAGCCGACTTTTTACCTTCAATACAACTCGAAAACCAGAAATCATCTTTTTTTCAGTTTACAAGAAAAACGGCCTCAAAGCCGGACAAGCAGCAAAATTACTATGATTACAGGTTCATTCGGTAGAGCCGACTTTTTACCTTCAATAGAACTCGAAAACCAGAAATCATGTTTTTTTCAGCTTTCGAGAAAAACGGCCTCAAAGAAGCAGTAAAATCGCTTCAATTATAAGTTCATTCGGTAGAGTCGACTTTTTACATTAAATACAACTCGAAAACCAGAAATCATCTTTTATCTCAGTTTTCGAGAAAAACGGCCTCAAACAAGCAGCAAAATCACTATGATTACAGGTTCATTCGGTAGAGCCGACTTTTTACCTTCAGTACAACTCGAAAACCAGAAATCATCTTTTTTTCAGTTTTCGAGAAAAACGGCCTCAAAGCCGGACAAGCAGCAAAATCACTATGATTGCAGGTTCATTCGGGAGAACCGACTTTTTACCTTCAATAGAACTCGAAAACCAGAAATCATGTTTTTTTCAGCTTTCGAGAAAAACGGCCTCAAAGAAGCAGTAAAATCGCTTCAATTATAAGTTCATTCGGTAGAGTCGACTTTTTACATTAAATACAACTCGAAAACCAGAAATCATCTTTTATCTCAGTTTTCGAGAAAAACGGCCTCAAACAAGCAGAAAATCACTATGATTACAGGTTCATTCGGTAGAGCCGACTTTTTACCTTCAACACAACTTGAAAACCAGAAATCATCTTTTTTTCAGCTTTCGAGAAAAACGGCCTCAAAGAAGCAGTAAAATCGCTTCAATTATAAGTTCATTCGGTAGAGTCGACTTTTTACATTAAATACAACTCGAAAACCAGAAATCATCTTTTATCTCAGTTTTCGAGAAAAACGGCCTCAAACAAGCAGCAAAATCACTATGATTACAGGTTCATTCGGTAGAGCCGACTTTTTACCTTCAGTACAACTCGAAAACCAGAAATCATCTTTTTTTCAGTTTTCGAGAAAAACGGCCTCAAAGCCGGACAAGCAGCAAAATCACTATGATTGCAGGTTCATTCGGGAGAACCGACTTTTTACCTTCAATACAACTTGAAAACCAGAAATCATCTTTTTTCAGCTTTCGAGAAAAACGGCCTTAAACAAGCAGCTAAATCGCTACAATTTAAGTTCATTCAGTAGAGCCGACTTTTTAGCTTCAATACAACTCGAAAACCAGAAATCATCTTTTTTTCAGTTTACAAGAAAAACGGCCTCAAAGCCGGACAAGCAGCAAAATTACTATGATTACAGGTTCATTCGGTAGAGCCGACTTTTTACCTTCAATAGAACTCGAAAACCAGAAATCATGTTTTTTCTCAGATTGCGAGAAAAACGGCCTCAAAGCCGGACAAGCAGATAGCAATTTTTCGTCGGATTAAAAGGGAAACAAGATTTATAATATAATAACAGTGTCCTAAGCTAGCTACAGACTGCACTTGGCTGATTAGGATGCATATGACTGTGATGCAGCAATTTCAATGCTACATCCGCATCTTTGTAATTAGAAGGATAACTGTAGACTACTCTGCAAGTTATCCCTCCCATCCCGCCCATATTCACCCCGAGGTGTGTTCGCCATCTGTTGTATACTGTATACTCCGGAGGTCTTATTGACATAAGCACGTCACGGAGCACACGTGTTGTAAATGTGCTGAAAGGTGTGTGTGGTGGCCTGTTCAGAACGAAAGCATCTTCCAACTTAGTGCCAGGGTCACTGGTCCCAAGTTGGCGAAAACTCTCCCGCGCAGAAGCAGCCAGGACGTGTAGTTGTGAAGTGTTAGTGTTTATTCGACAGTTTCCAGAGATATCAATAATATCTTCGAGAACTGTCAGTGTATACGTGTCAGCTTCAAAACTCCGAGCATTACTGAACACTGAATCTATTAATTCAGGATTAAACCCGATTGGAATCGATGCGAATTGCGTGTACCTTAGAGCATTCCACTGAAGGTGAAATGCTGGCCTAATTATGCCCCAGGTCTGCATCGTTGAGATTAGATCCTGTGGCCAGTCACGAGGATAAGGTGGTCGAACAGAGAGTAGGTAGTAATACTCCCCTATGCCGATCCCTCCCAGTAAATTCACCCACAGTTGAGAAATCAAGCTGTCTCTCTGGCAAAACACTCTTTGGAATGCACGCACTTGGAGACACCTTGATTTCACAACCAAGTTAGTGAGACCTAATCCACCTATCTTGACTGGCAGACAGAGCGTGCTTTCAGCAACCCATCGTCTTCCGCACCAAAAGGCGTCTATCGCTTTTGCTTGAAGAAGACCTACGAAGCCTTCATCAAACGTCTCAGACTTTAGCAGATGAACGATGGACGAGGTAATCAAATAGTTTATCACGACTGACCTACCCATTAAGGATAGTGGAAACACTCGACTACGCCATGAGTTTACAGCTCTAGAGAGTTTCTCAAGAGCGATGCGGCTATTATTTGATTTACTCTCGCGTCCGATATACACACCAAAATACTTCAGGCAAGTATTAGTCCATTGGATGTTCAGTGGAGTATCTGTACGATCTCTCCACCTTCCACACCACAAGCCTTAACTCTTACTAAGGTTGATTTTAGTGCCCGCTATACGTTCGAACTGTTCGAAAACAGCACGAGCGACCGGAAAAGCTTCATCTCTTGTCACGAAAATAGACAGATCATCCGCATACGCCAACATAAGAGGCCTCACATTGGTATACGGCAGACGAACTGCATACTGTCCGAGCATTCGACGAAGATTCACCAGTAGCGGCTCCAACGAAAGATCATAAAGCATACCTGACAATGGACAGCCCTGTCTGATACCTCGATGAAACGAGATAGGAGCCAGAACTTGTCCTTGATGCTTAATCAAAATCGCTGAATGTCTACACAGTTTCCCGACGATATCGAGCCACCTGGGCGGAAACCCAAATGCTTCGAGAGCAGTCAAAAGATACTCGTGCGAGACACTATCAAAAGCCTTTTGCTGGTCAAGTGAAATCATGGCCATTTGTGCACCTGTCTGTTCATGGTAGGCAAACAAATGCTTGGCTACCGCGATGTTGTCGTAGATACTACGACCAGGTACACAATAGGACTGTTCCGGGTGTATTACCGAAGCAATCACTGAGCGGAGTATCGCCCCTAATGCTTTGCAGACGATTTTGTAGTCTACATTGCATAGGGTTACTGGCCTCCAGTTCCCCATCCTCTGCAAATCTCCCTTCTTTGGAATCAAGCGCATAACAGATCTCCTCCAACTAGAAGGAAAGTCTGAATGCGTCTCAAACGCCGAATTGAAGACTTCCAAAAGGTCAGGAATTAATAAATCCCTGAAACGTATGAAGAATTCCGGAGTCAAGCCGTCATAACCAGGTGAAGTGTGTCGCCTTAGATCCTTTGTCGCAGCAATCATATCCTCCAATGTGATTACTGTATCCAGGAGCTCCTTACTGTCTTCAGAGAAAGTGGGAATATTCTCAAGGAATTCATGAGCGGTCGAGGATGTTGTCGACGTCGATTCAGAGTAGAGACTACTGTAATAGTCTCGAATATATTCTGATAGCTGTTGTCCGTTGAGGACTTGTCCAGGTTCATCAATTATCGATTCGACCTCACAAGAAGCAGTACGACGTCTAGTCGCCTGAAAGAAGTACTCAGTTGGAGAATCGCCTTCTCTCAGCCAGCGCGATTGGCCGCGCAGCACAAACTCCAAGCTGTGCTTGTAAGTCTGTGTCGCCAAGCGTTCCTTTATTCCATTGAAATAAAGAATCAACCCCGGCTGAGTTGGGAGAAGAGCTGCCACCCGAGAGACCTCGGCCGACAAGCTAGAAGCTTGATAGCCACTTCGATTGAAACTCGTCTCGATAAAAGACCGAATCTGGAGCTTTCCAACATCCCACCATTGACTAAGAAAAGGAAAGTTAACTTTCCTCTCTTGCCAATCGTGCCAGAATTCAGTGAACTCATTGCTGAACTGCTCGGAATTCAACAAATAGTTGTTGAATATCCAGTATGCAGTTCGTCTTTCAACTAGAGTGCTGGTCGCTACTACAAGAAGATGATCACTAACGGAACACACTTCATGAGTGACACCAACGAAATGTTCTAGTATTCCAGGTGAGACGTAAAGTCTATCAATTCTGGAGCCTGCGAGACTTCCATGGATATTTCGCGAGACCCTCGTGTATGATCTAGTCGTAGGATGCATCCAACGATAGATATCCACGAGTCTGAAAACACCGACAAAATTCCTCAATCGAGTAGCATTGACAGAGTTGAACTCAACTCCAGAGTGCCGATCCATTGAGGGATTCAGAGTGCAGTTGAAATCACCTCCGAGGACAGTTTCACCGCTAAAATTCACCAGACACGACTGAACACTATCAGCAACTTGTCTTGTAATGTCCTGGTCATGAGGAAGGTACACGTTTACTACCTTGATATTTTTGTCTTGAATGACAAAGTCCAAGGAAGAAGCGAAGCCTGGGAAGATATCTGTATAGACAGGAGACGATAGTGTAAATTTGTTGGATACAATGATTGCCACCCCTGAGCCTCGGCGAGGCGCAGGTGTGGCAAACATTGCATAGCCAGTGTGTAAATAAGCATAGCGCTCAAGTTGTGTGTATGTGTCTTGTGTAAAATTCGTCTCCTGTAGAAGCGCGATGTCTATATCGAACATTTTGACATGTTCGATAGTGCTGTGTAACCTTGTATGTGTACTTAAGCCCCCGGGGTTGATCGAAGCTATCTTACACATTCAAAGAGATGAAAAGCTCAAACGATGAATGTACGACGTCTATTGACGAGGAGAATCGGCCAAGCGATGCTCCTGAAGCAACTCCTCCACCTTCCTATGAAGTCGTTCTAACCGAGCAACATCATTGTACTTCCTCCTCTTCCTGGACTCCTGTTGTAGGTGTTGAAGCTGAGGAAGTAACAACTCTGGCCTCTCCAGCTCCCTTACAAGAATACTCCAGATTTTATCTGAATTCTTCTTGTACTGGAGCTGGGTAAGAATTTCGGAGATCTTCTTCGTAGGAAGGGTCTCCATCCCTTTCGAGACTTCAAATTGGCTACCAGTCGAAATGATGCTATCACACGACTCGTAGCTACCGAAGCTCGAAAGACCAGTGTCATCCAAGCCGGTCATGTCGCAGTCCGAAAGCTGCTCGTGAGACACCACCGCGTCCCTTACTACAACCTTCGAACCGCGAGCTCCACTATCGTCCTCCTCCGAGTGGGGCCGCTTGGATGCGACTGGCTTTGCTGGCTCTGGAGGAGGCAGCATCACCCGGTCAACTTTCTTCCTCCTCGTCCTCTTTTTTTTGACTACTTGGCTATTCGACTCCTCGTCGGAAGTAGCCGTGTTTTCACTTGCCGACGTGGCGTTGTTTACAGCCATAAATATTTTTGCCTCTAGGACAACTGCAGGCACCTTAACGACTGGCTGCTCCAAAATAGCAGGTTGAGTGCCGGCCGAAGGCTCCTACTCCAGATCCACTACTGTAGTAGTGGCTTCCTTCGAGGGAACCCTCGGTTCAGCCTTCTTCCCGGTTCTCCTGGGGCAGTCAGCAATAAAATGCCCTACCAAATGGCAAGCATGGCATTTCGCTTCGATGCCAACGTCTATCCAGTATCTCGAGCCGGATATGCTCAGGTAAAAGCCTGACGGAAGCGTACACCCCTTATTCAAGGTGATGGACGCTTCCCGGCTAGTACCGAAGATACCCCGCCCGAGACCCTCGTCCCCAATTTTAATGGGAATAGCGCGAACCTTTCCATGAACCTTCCCGAATCTCCCAAGGAAATTCGAGAGGTCTTCATGTTGGGCTCGCATAGGGACCCGCGAAAACACGACCTTCGTGGGCTTCTCTTTTAGCGGGAATGGAACGAGGTGTCTACCCTCCACCTCGATGCCCTCAAGCATAAGCTATAATTCCCATTGAGATAAGCTGCTCACAGGAGATGACGCGGAAGATTGCCTTCAGGTATGCAGTCTGAGGACATCCTCTGATGTGCTCAAGCTGCATCCCGTAGCTCTCGTCCTGCCACCTCCCGTCGAAGAAGCCCTGGAGACCCGCACTGGTCTTGGGCCGAGGCTTACCCGCGTCCAATGGGGGTGGACGAGGAGTGATGCCCCTGCTCTGAATTTCGATAGTGGAAATGTTCTTGGAACCACCACTTACCTGCGCATATGAGATCCCTGACTGTAATGCTGGGGATCGTAGTGCTACTGCTTGTCCTCCTTGTAATGTTGGTTGCTTCTTAGAGACGCTTGAAGAAAGCGGTGGCCTCATTACCAAGCCACTAGGCTTTGGCGCTGACGACGAAGCCGTTTTATCAACTTCCGATAATTTCGGATGTTGTCCTTTTACTTCAGGTGCTGCTGGGGTAGCCGCCATTGTAGCAGCTGACGTCCCATGTACATCTCGGACAGCCTCCGTTGCCCTAGTTGCAGTCTTCTCCAAGGAAGTTAGCTGAACTTCCTTTTTTGTGGCCTCTTGTTTAGGGCCCTTAATGGCCTTTTCGGTGGGCTCTTTCAGGGTTTTCTTGGAAGAAAAAGAACTATCGTTTGAGCTCTTCTTCCCCCTACTATTTATTTTGGGGGGATCATCACTCCCTCCAGAATCGCTATTGCTGCACTCACTCATATTAAGTGAGGCAGAGAAGCTTAAAATATCTTTTTTTTACTTTATATAATTCTTTTAATAAATTTTAAATTTTATTAATTATATTTTTACTTTTCTTTAAATTTTAAAATTGCAACTATGAATTTTTAAGGTTGCCACGTTGCCATGGCAACGACCAAAACTAAATTATTTTCACAAATGTCACACAAATTTTCGTTTTTACACTTTTTATTTCTAATTAATTTTTGCAGTTATTTTTCAAGAAACTTCACTTCGAAAGACAGTTCTTGAAATATATTTTCAAGGTAATGCCCTTAGTTTGTTTTGGCACTCACAATTATCACTTATTCCTTGTTCTAAGTTTAAATATCACGGAGCTTAATTCGACACGTCCGGTCTCTGTGACTGATTATAATAATAATAATAAAGGCTGTGTTGAAACCATCGGGGCTGATATTCGAGAAGGTTTTAGTCTGAGTTTTTGTAGCTAAAATACTTTTAAGGTTGGACCAAGGTATTTTAGGAGGTAGATCAATATTTATTTTACGCGAAAAATAAGCTTTTTTGCTTTTCTTATCTTTTTCGTCACAATCCTTTTCACCACAGCATATCTATGAAAATCTTGCGGATCGCCAGTTATTCTCTTCTTTCTATAAAGAAAGTCATGTTCTGTAATTAGAGGTTGTAACTCAGCATTAAACCACGGTGAGTGTTCTCCGACCCTTCTGGTTTTTAATGGAACATATTTTTCGAAAAGGTAGCGATAAAGGTTATTAAAGTGTTCTACCTGGTTATCCGGGTTAGTTATGAAGAACACGTCATTCCATGGCATGGTTGGACATTCATGCGAGAGTTGTCAAGTATTTATTCCTTTATAGTCCCGATAAAACTTATGAGAAATTTTATTAGCTGGTACCTGTAAATCATAAGTGATAAAAATTAAATCATGATCGGATAAGCTATGGAGTGACATTTGGTTCTTAAATAGAGTCAGATCATTCCGTAAAGCAATGAAAAGGTCAAGCAGTGTTTGCTGTGAAGAAGAATAGTGGGTTGGAGTATCATTCAAAATATTTAAATCACATAAGGATAGCAAATCCCCAAATCTGCGGGCCCTGGTGCTATTCAGAAAAATATTCACGTTAAAGTCCCATGCAATAATTGTATGAATGTATTTTGCACTAAGTTCGCAAAGGGATTCTTCTAATAATGTCCAGTTATGACAATCAGGAGGGATATAAACACAGCCAACCAAGAAATTTGATTACAAAGCGCCAGTTCAACAAGAATGAGCTCCATTTCATAACTTGCAGAAATAATATGCTCTTGGACAAAAATTCGAACTCCTCCACCCCGTCGACCATTACGGTCCTGTCTGACAACATGGTAGCCCTGAAAATTTATAAGTTCATCAGGGAGATCACCATTAAGCCAAGTCTCACTTACCATAACAATATCAACACTTTTCTTTCCGAAAATCAAGCGAAATTCATCCATCTTGTTCAGTATACTTCTTACATTGAAATGGCAAAAGTGGATGCTTGACTGTTGCCTTGTAAATATATTCGAAACAGAAGCGGAAATTATCGTCCCATCGACGGCGAAGGCACCACCAGTCCTAGTCGAGCCCATAAACCACACAACCGGGCGACACGAGTAATATGGGGACAAAATTACCACCCGAAATCTCTAGTAAATCCACAACATACTTATTTTGATTTTGAAAATAGTAAAAAAAGCGAACAAATTTAAGATGAA
Organism: Dioctria linearis; assembly: GCA_963930735.1. Classification (NCBI taxonomy): domain Eukaryota; kingdom Metazoa; phylum Arthropoda; class Insecta; order Diptera; family Asilidae; genus Dioctria; species Dioctria linearis. The sequence goes on along the minus strand of OZ005744.1, from coordinate 73,645,133 downwards.
ATCGATCACTGCATGCACTTAAACCCTACGTAAAAAAAAAAACTTTATAAATTTTAGAGACTTTAAACACACTTTCAAAAATTTTGGACTAATAATACAATTAACAATAAAATTCAAAGCTACTCGTCGCCCGATTCTAAGAGATTAACTAAATTAAAATCAAAACAAACGTGAGACATAATTTCATTCAAGGTTAATCGGTTAATCCTATTTAGTGTCAGCTGTGAAATCATCTAAGTTGATAAATTAGTTGGAGCATCACCGTTACGATAAGTGACGTGAACCATGCCGTTTTTAATTATTACCCTAGACAGTAGGCCATCTTTTTTAATCTTTCGTGCGATGTAATGAATCTCTCTCTGCGTTGTTGATAAACTGTCGTTTACGTACACAGGGCTATCGGAGATAAAACCATTGTCTTTCAGCATAACTTTTGCTTGTTTGAAAGCACGGTAGAAATGCATTTTTTCGACATTCGATGAGAACTTAACCACTATTGGAGGTGCCATTTTAGCGGGACTTTTATTAGATACGTTGTGAATGCGGAAAGCGCCTTAGAAGGAAGATTTATTGTGACCAATTTTGTCGGCAATATTATTGAAACATTTTCCTTACGTTTTCATTCGGTGCTACCGGTATTCCACTCAATACAGCATCAGTTGATCGATATCTTGCCTCCAGTTCTTCATTATGACTTGTAATTTTTTTCAAAGTGTTCTCAATATGTATTAATCTGCTTTCATACTTAACTGCGATTTGCTCCAGCTATATATTTATACGTTCCTCTATCTCTTGCAGACGATTATCAATCAGAGTCTTAATCAGGCTTATTTCACATTTAAAAGATACCTGAGTTTCTTTAATAAGTTTACCCAAATCGCTGGATGTTGTCAGTTCTTTTGAAGTAATCGGTGTTATATTATTACCCGAAACAATAGGCTGTGATGGTTTCACCGCTTGGCGAGTAGACCGCACTGGTTGTGGTGTCATTTTTTAAGTAGGTAATATGTATTTATGCGTGATATTTGGTAGCAGCAACTTAAATTCCACTTCAAGCACAATATGCAACTTATAAATAGACCGATATCAATTTCCTAGATTTAACCCTTATGTGGAAAATGTATAAAATGTATAAATTTCTCTTTTACGATCGAGGAAAAGTAACCCGTCTATTCACTATGAGCCATCGAACCGAAAGTCAATGTTTGGCACTTTTCCATAAGTTTTAATATAGAATATTTTAGAAAACGGACTCACAACGCATACATACAGATTTCTGTTTTATGGCTTGAGAAGTATTCGCGAGAGTTTTGGCCTGAGCCACAGATTACATATATATCGATATCCAGCTTCGCGAAATTACCCGGTCACGCTTTTAAAAACCCTAACTCTGGTACCACCATTCCGTCAGAAGTGCTGGATGCGTGACCTTAATACTGTCAAAAATGCCAACTGATAATGTCATAATCTGCTACTCATTTCTAGGCTTTACTCAATATGATACACGAAAGGTCTCTTCTACTACTGCAGGCAAGTCACGCATATCAATTATCCGTTCCGTTCTTCGAGAAGGTTTCTTCCTGTAACTATAGAGGTTAACCGCATTATCCCACATTACTGCAGCATTGACGTCAACGAAAGCTGGTCTTCAACAGCTTGAGCTCGTTTTTGGAATCAAAATTTGTTTTCATAATTTATAAGCAAAGACATACTAAGTAATAACAGAATTAAGGTTAGGAGTGTCTAACCTTTCGTTGGAGGGCTATCTATCTATTCGGGTTATAATATCTAATATAGCAATTTTTCGTCGGATTAAAAGGGATACAAGATTTATAATATAATAACAGTGTCCTAAGCTAGCTACAGACTGCACTTGGCTGTCCTGAGATAAAGTAATTATAATATTTATTATCAGAAAGCTAATGCATAATATCTAAAGTTGTGATAAGTCAGGCAGTAAATATGCCATCCACTAAGAAATATAAAACTAGTGCTTGAATATATAAGAACAAACGAGGATAGGCAATGGGTAGATAGGCTAGCAATGACAAATAACCTTGTGATAACAGTAAAAAAAATTTACTACTCTAAGAGTAGGCAATTTTATGCCTGCTCTCAGAGTAGTAGTATCACTTCGAAGATGATGTATTACGCACTTCATTAATTTTACATTGTTTTTGTTTTACACTTTTTTATTTTACGCACGACTTTAATTTTAAATTTTTTTTGTATTACACACTTCTTTAATTTTACGCACCACTATTATTTTACATTTTTTTTGTATTACACACTTCTTTAATTTCACACATTTTTTGCAGAAGTATTATACTATACTTACTTCCTGTGCGTAAAAGTACCCCCACTTCGTAATTACGCTACCGTGCGGCTTTTAAAACACCCCGCTTCATTCTAATTCGCAAGTAAGATCTTACAATATCTATAGAATATAGCAACTAATAAGCATAATAACAAAGTTGCTATACCTTATGATTTCACGTAGAGTATAAAAATGTTCTAAAAATAAATTATAACAAATGTTTATTTTTAAAAACAAAATCTACTTCTTTTACAACGAATACATGAGTTTTATTTTACTCTAAAACATTAGAAATTGAACGCAAAACTTTAGATATGGCATTTATATTTTTTTTTACCTCTTGACGTTTCGGTATGAATGTTGCAGTAGTACCGCTGTATAAAGTCCAGGGTCTGTGAAGCTCTATGGGGATATTTTTCATTCAAAATATAATATATGCCGAACGTTTGAATAAGTGCTTCTAGCCAACTATTCGATTCCCCATTAACTACCTGATTATTGGTAAACACGTAAAAATAATCAACAGCTCCGGCATCTGAATTTGAAAAGAAAGTACTTAAAATTAGCAGCGGTATTTTTATAAATTTAACTAAATTTGGTAATAGTTGATCAAAATATTGAACTGTAAGATAAGGAAATAAATGGTCGTAGGGTGCAATAGGTCAAATTAAAGACGAAAGTCCACAGTTTTCGGTTTTTATAATAAAAAATTGAGGTCAAAGTAAAAAAATTGTAAGAAAATCCGAAACAAATTTAATATATAATTCCATGTTATATGGCATAAATATTTCTTACCAATAACAGCAAACCACGGACGATTTGTTGCTGGCTCGAGATCTTTATCTTCAATTCCAAGCTAAAAAGAATTAAGTTGAAAATTAATATTCATTGAAAAACAAATACAGTGTAAGCTTACGGGGTAATTTTTGTCGATCAATTCAATATCCTCATTAAAATGATTGCTGACAAAATCTGCAGCAATTAAATTTTCGTCATTGAACTTTGTGCGCAAGGTTTTCATTATTCGGGGTTTATGTTTGTCCCCATAACGAAAAATCTTCTGAACGTTAGACTTAAAATTTTACATTACAGTAACAATTTCCTTTTCAGTCAGTTTTTCGAAATGTTTAAATAAAAATTCCTTGTGCAGCAAAAATGGCCATTCCTTTTCCACAACTTGCAATCACGCATCGAAAAGAAGCATTACTTTCGAACCGATGGATATAAAGATGCTTATTATAAGCTGTAATTTTTTACACACAAAACTGCACAATTCACACTTAATCATATTGTATAGTTTACCTTGTTCACAAATAACACAATACCAAATAAACTCAGAAAGAATCGCCACTTTTTAATTGGGCGTCCTACTTACTTCACTACTAAGAACCAAATGGCAAACTAATCGGCTCATAAGTCATGCCCATGTGCTGTTTTACACATTAAATAGCATGTTTACGCACACAGTTTGCGTTTTTACAAAAAGTACAAATGCAATATCGTTTGTACGCACATAGTTTGCGCTTTTATACACATACATCGTAAAAAATGCAATTTACATACAATATATGTAATTTTACATATTATGTATTGAATATTACACATTGATTAAAATTGCACACAAATTTGTGATTTTTACCTGAAAATAGCGAAATAGCTGTTTCTGTGGGTACATTTTTACTACTTTTAGAGTGGTAATTTATGAATTATTTTTACTGTGTAGTTAAGTATAAGCCCCTTAGGGGAGACTGATTTATTTAGTGTGTATGTGTTGTATTAATTTAGGGACACGTAAGAGGCCAAGTACAGCGCCGGCTCTATCATATGAGCAGAGTGTGTACTTGAACAGGGCGCTGTAATCAGAGGGCGCCAAAAATACCGTATTGTAAAAAAAATTAAACTCCTGAAATTATAAATTCACACAACGCTTACAAACTGTACAAAAAAAAACTCATGGAACAGTTTTTAAAATGTGCTTTTACCGTAAAACTACATCAAATCAAACACAAAAATAATTTCATCCACAAACCAAGTACATACACAAATCAATTCAAAACTTCATGCAAAAATTCTTAATTCAGTCACTGCAACTTTCTTCACATTTAAAAAGCATTCCGTTCAAAATCCAACTTTGCTCCTTCTCATGAACGAATTATTAGAACCAACAGGGGCGACAGAGCTTTTTATATGAAAAAAATTATTTGAATTCTGTTCAAAATAGAAACATGCTCATATGGCATTGCGTGTAGCTTTCATCCACTTCCCGTTCTCCGTTACTTGAACCATTGTCTATTGAGAAGTATAATGAAAGCACATAGATGAAACCACAGGTGAAATTGTAATTTTTAATACTTTTTAAATATGTTTAATCTGGAAGTTTCCAAAATTAGTTATAAAATTCAATAAAATAGACGCTACTTTGAAAACTATCGCCAAAAAATTGCATTTTAATAGATAATATTAGACAAATTATTCATTTTAAATGTGTGCCATCAACATTTAAGGGTGAACTTCTTTCTGTTTTCACCATACCACGGCCAAATATTTTTTGTTATTGTTGTTGCTATTTGTCGGTGTCTATACTTCTATATACCCAAGACTTGAACTTTGGTGAGTTGTAATGCGAAGGAAAAGCACATTATTGCAAATTTGTTATTTCTACACACTATTCAAATCAAAATCATGCTCGTATCAGAGTGCTTCCATGTATGGACTTATTAAGAAATCTAAGGCACGTTTACAATTTGGCTGTCATTGTAATTTGTGGGATTTGTGGGATTGTTTTGTCTAAAACAATATTCCATATAAATATTTTTGGGCAATTGTGTGGTTTTGTTTTTGTTTTAAATGTTAGGCGCGGGTGTAAAAAGATAACCTTCTGACGCAGAAAATGGAAAGCGTCGTAAGCTTGAAAATAGTTTTTTTATCTAAGCCAAGCAGATGAGGAAATGAAATTTTAACTATAGCTCCCAAAGCTTCCTCGGTACCTAATACTTGCATAGATAAGGCTTTACAAAATAAAGCATCACAAAATACATCGCTTGACATAAATAGAACATTCAGATGTCAGTTTAGTGATCCCGGTAACTGGTTCTGTTTGACAAATAATATAGTTCAAATATTGGTAGAAACGGACCTATACAAATAAAGAATTTTGATTTTCCTAAAAAAGGTGGTAGAAAATTTAGTACATATTTCATCTTATACTAGGGTTATTGCGAATATAGATAGGATTCCTCGTTCCTGGTTGGGGTACTCTGTCAAAATAATAATAATAATAATATTCTGTTTTTGTTGTAAATTGTTATCTAAAACTAGAAATAGTCAAGCCTTATCAAGTACTGGATTTTCTGATTGGATTCATATTAGTCAAACTCTGAAAAGTCTTGAGAATAGTGCGATTCATATGGAAAGTTTTAGGACTTTGAAAACTTTAGATATAGGTTTGAGCAAATATGGAACTATTGATTCAATCTTATAAAGTGCTATGAAGAGTCAAGTTAACCATTGGAATAAGGTCCTTCGTAGATTGGTAGCACTTGTACAGTTTTTAGGAACTCAATCTTTGGCATTTAGGGGAGCATCTAATAGTGTAAATGAGTTATACGGTGAAAAATGTTTGAATTTAGTTAAAGCGGTGGCAAAGTTTGACCTAGTCATAAGGGGGCATCTTAGAAGAATTAGCAGTCAGGAAAATCAATACAGTTATATGAGCAAGAATATTCAAAATGAAATAATCAAGCTGATATCTAATGCCGCTCACAATCAAATATTACTTTTCGATAATAGTTAATTCCACTCCTGATATAAGTCGGGAGGAGTAAGTTACATTAGTAAATAGGTTTTGCATAAAGTGGACAATACGTTTATAATAACAGCACGCTTCTTAGGTTTTTTCAAATGTACGGACAAAAGTGTCTTAGGGCTAACAGAAATAGTACTAGAAAAGATAAATAGTTTAGGATTATCAATTTCGAATTGCAGCTGTCAAGGTTATGATAACGGTTCAAATAGGGAAATAGAACCTAGAGGATTTTATGTTCCATGCTTTTCTCATTCATTAAATTTAGTTATTAATGATGCGGCCCATTGTAGTTTAGATGCAGTTAATTTTTTTCGATATTGTCGAAAGTTTATAAGTTTTTATCTCTGGTTCTACAAATAGGTGGGATATTTATAAAAAGAATGTTCCGAGTTTAACTTTGAAACCTCTTTGTAAAACTAGGTGGGAAAGTAGAATAGAAGCAAGACCATTAAAGAATAATTTAAGTGATATATATGAAACTCTTATAGAAATTTCTGAATCAGGTGATACAGTCATTAAAAGTAATGTCGAGTTAATAGGAGGCAAGATCTTAGAATTTAAATTTATATGTTTACTATTAGTTTGTATTATATATTAGACAATATTAATGTATCAAGTAAATATTTACAAAATAAGCAAATTAATATAAATATAAATTCTTAAAAACTCAAGAGAAACTTTAATAGAAATTAGATCTGATTAGAAATTTAATGACTTTGCTTGAAAGGCAGAGCTGATTGCTATAAATTTAGAAATCCGTTGTCAATTTCGACATTAATCTACATTCCGGTCTAGAAAAGGCATTAAGCAACAATAACAGTAAGGATATAAATGCAGAGGAACTTCATCAGGAGTTATTAACGCTCTTTCCTCTCGTGAACCAGCATATGTCTTGCTTAGATATACTTAATTTTATTTTTGTGTATTATTTAGATACAATTCATTCAAATGTTCTAATAAGCCTTAAAATTTTAAATACTTTACCAGTAACTGTGGCATCGGCCGAGCGTAGTTTTGCTAAACTTAAATTAATTAAAAATTACTTTATATCAACAATGACTCAAGATAGACTTATTGGATTAGCTAATTTATCCATAGACAAAGACTTGGACATTATATTACGACAATCTGATAGGAGAATTCGCGAAGATGAAAGCAAGGCGTGTTCAGTTTCAATGATTTGACGCCAATAGTGAATAGAAATGATTCGTTCTGAGTTTAATTTTAAGAACAAATTCTTTACACGTTTTCGTTATTTTGGATTTATTTATAAATTTATTTTATTGAATTGCTATTTATTTTGTTGATTGTGTTAAGAGTTTTGGTTTGTTTTTATTTTTCGAGGAATAGGCCTATTAGGGAAACCTCTCTAAAAAATCGTATTACCTCTCACCTCTTGTTTATTCAACCGACGTTTCCAATAATTAAATTTAAAAAAATCTATTTGTTAATTGTAAATTCAGATAAATAGTTTACAGGAGGCATGAAATATTAATTAATTTAAAAACATTGGAAGCTTACAGCCGTTTCCACGGAAATTAACAAATATAAATATTTTGATTTTTTTTTTTAAATGGAATACCAAATTTAGGTATCGATATTTGATGAATTTTTCTGATGTGCATCTTCATAAGTCTACCTCAAGGGTGATGTAGAAATGGCTTAAATGTATTACTAAGTCTTTGAATTCAAATTTGTTTAATTTTGCGAAACTTGTATACATGGAAATACAAGAACAATAATACAATTTCCTCTGATTAATAAATGCATGAGTAAGTACCTGTAAAATATAATGTCTATATAATATTATTACTACGTCTTTAATATAATAGCCATATAGATTCTGAACAAAAAAAACAAACACTGGAAAATAAAGGCGCCTCTTTACCGGTTGAACAGGGCGCCAAAAAAGTTAAGGCCGCTGCTGGCCAAGTAGAGACTCTATACCGGGAGCAAACACACACCAGAAATATGTCAGTGTTTAGACCTTTGTAAGGATAAATAAGTGAAAGTGATTATAAGAGGTATTAGCCCTCACCTAAATATGTAGCTCTACGTTGGCCCGACATACTTGTAGTCGGCCATAGTTTTCATGTTTGACAGAAGAAAACCTCTTGTTAAAAAAACAATGTATCTATAGACTCAATAAATTTATTCATGTTTAAAAAAAACAATGGAAAAATAAAACACTTGTTTCCGTTCCACAAAAAATGTTTCTTTAATTTTATTAAATTATTGAAGTTATGCGACGCGTTTCACCCTATTTAGGCATCCTCAAGCGATGGAAAATATTGTGAGACTGACTCAGTAGCAAATTCAACAAATCAACCCGTCAGTATTAATACATACATAAGAGGTGTTACAATGTCTCTTTTTAATACAGTATAAGTAAGAACCATAATTTTTATTACTTTGTGAAATTTGTTTTAATTAAAAGACTGTTATTACGAAAGTCTAACAGATCATTCACCAAAAATGAGCCTTCATTTTTCTCTTTTTTAATTTCTAGGATTTCATATTTGTCTAAAACTTTGCCTCCATATAAATTACGTAAGAATTTTACGTTATCAATTGATGTAGTGTGACCTAGGTCAATTAAATGCTTACATAAACCAGACGTTGTTCTATTGTTTCTGGCTGCAGAAACGTGTTCTAAAAATCTGGTTTTTAGTGACCTCTTAGTTTTTCCTATGTAATTCGCATCGCAATCGTTACACCTTATACTATACACGTCACTTCTTTCAATATCCTGAACTATAGGCTTTATTTTATTATTTATTAATAATTTACCCAGTGTTCTATTAGTGAAATAAGCCGGCTGAACATTGCGAGATGATAATGTTTTGTGCATTTTTTCTGAAACTCCACCAACATAAGGGATCTTTCTCCAAATTTTATTACTTCTGTTTCGGGTCGTAGGGAATGCTAATCTAAAAACAGAAGAAAGTCTAACTGATTTATGTAAGCATTTAATTGACCTAGGTCACACTACATCAATTGATAACGTAAAATTATAACGTAATTTATATGGAGGCAAAGTTCTAGACAAATATGAAATCCTAGAAATTAACAAGTGAAAAAGCTAGAATTGGTCTAAGACCAATTCTTATGATACCCTAGATGAATGCACGTATGAAATTTCGTATGGTCACCCATTTGAGCAATTTTGATTTTTTGCATTGGTTTCTCGCATATATTTCTAGAACGGCTGGTCGGACAGAAAAAATGATTATAACCAATTTTATAGGATTTCTTATTCTGAAGAAGTTTTTAGTACAATAAAAATGTCTAGGACTGATCCTTTTCAAAATATATGCAAAAAAAACCAAAAAAATTTATATGGCAACACCAAGAAGGGGTTGCCCAATTTAGTTCGTTTTTGAAATTTTATTGGCTATTAGTATGAAAACACAATGTACCAAATTTCAGCTTTCTATGTCGATGTGTTCTCAGGTAGTGTCCAAATATATCGTGGAAAACGAAATTTTTGTATGGCAACCCCACGAAGGAGTTGCCCGATTTGTCTCATTTTCGAACTTAATTTTACTTTTTTTTTAATGTCCGTGGACAAAATTTCAGCTTTCTAAGTGGACGCGTTCTCGAGTTATCGTGCGCACGGACGGATGGACGGACGGACAGACGGACATGCAAAGATCAAAATAACTTTTAATTTTATGCGGGGGTGTCCAATCCATTTTGCTCTACCATCATTATTTCTGTGCGTTACAAACGGAATGGCCAAACTTAGTATACCCTATAGATTTCATCTAGGGTATAACAATTCTATTGGCCTGGCATGTCAGACGATGTTGTAAGATATGTAAGGAAATGTAAACTTTGTCAAGTAAACAAAGTATCCAGAAATCCCAAGATTCCTATGAAAATCTCAAGCATAACCTCAAAACCTTTTGAAAGAGTGTACCTAGATGTTGTAGGACCTCTCCCAATTTCCCATTCTGGAAAAAATACATCCTTACATTTCAAGACGACCTTTCCAAATTCTCTGAAGCTATTCCCATAGTCAACACTGAATCTAAGACATTAGCGGAAGCCTTCACGACAACAATAGTTTGTCGACATGGCATTCCAGAAAGTATCCTAACAGATCAAGGATCTAACCTCATAGGTGGCATGTTCGCCGAGGTATCTAAACTGCTAAAAATCAAAAAGCTCAAAACTACTCCATATCACTCTCAAACAAATGGTGCATTGGAGAGAACTCATAGAACTTTAGCAGAATACCTCAGATCTTATGTAGCGAAAGATCCTCAAGACTGGGATACATGGATTCCATATGCCATGTTTGTCTATAATACCACACCTCACTCGAGTACAAATTATACTCCCCGCGAACTCCTGTACGGATTCCCAGCCGAAATCCCAAATAACTTAAAATCATCTCCGATCGTTTGCTATAATTACGATAATTATGCAAACGAGTTAAAAGCACGTCTACAACACAGCTATAAAATTGCGAAAGATATAGCCATGGCCCATAAAGAAAAGTCCAAAATCCAATATGACAAAAACACAGTTCAAAAATCTTTCAATATTGGAGACAAAGTCTTAATAAAAAGCAGAGTAAGAGATAACAAATTCTCACCACTCTGGACAGGTCCATATGTGATTATAGAAATCAATTCTCCTGAGAACTCCACGGTGAAAATAAATAATAAAAATAAAAGAGTCCATAACAATGACTTAAAACTTTTCGAGGATTAATACAAAATTTCTTCTACTACAAAATCACCGCAAATGAATAAACAATATCATCTTCCAGGTCCTCACAATGATGCAAACGGCATTTTTCCTAATCTGCATCCCATTCATCTCAGGCTCGGGGATAAAAATAAATCAAATAAATGCCAGCGCAGGCATTTATTTCGAAGAAATTGGCAGAGCCAATTTCTGCACCAACGAGTGGAAGATCGTTACCTACTACGATCTAGAAAACTTCAAGTCAGAATTTAGGAACATCAAATTCATCACTGAGCAAATTACGGCTATCTGCAAGAAATTGGATGGAAATTCAGCAATGGCACACACTTGTAACGGTACGTTGCTACAGATAAACCTTATCATAGCAAATATAGAATATAAAAATATGCTCCTAATAACTCAAAGCAGAAAACAAAGAGCACTTTTAAATGTAATAGGATCAATTTCCAAAGCTCTTTTCGGCACATTACATGAAGATGATGCCAAGCTATATGATGAACAAATTCACAACCTCACTTTAAACCAGAATTCCCTCCTTTCCCTCATGAAAAGCCAAACCGCGATAATAGAAGCAACAGCTCAAATTTTTAATAAAACCAAGGCCGCAATTGAAAAGGAATTCCTGAATATGCATAAAAAGCTAGTTTCAATACAAATATCTACTTCATTAATGGAAAATAGAACACTGGATAATAAAATATCCATCGAAATAGAATCATTAATCTCCCTTGTTTCACTAATGGCATTCAGATATCAAAATACACAGTCAGAATTAATAGATCTTTTAATTGATTCCGAACATGGAAAATTTCACCCTACACTAATATCACCTAATAAGATTGAAAAAATTTGATCAAAAATTAGGCAGGAGCTGCCGAGTTCAATAATGCTTCCCATAAATTCCAGAGACAATATATTTTCACAAATCTACAAATTAAGCACAATATCTGCAAATGTTTTCAACAACAAAATAATTATAGAACTTCGAATCCCACTTCCTTTTAAAGAATCCTACCAAATTTTCAAAGCAATGCCATTACCGACAATCCTAAACGGTTCATTCATATATATTGAACCATTAAAGGAATATATATTAATTGATTACAATCGTGATCACTACATCGAATTAACACTACAGGAAATCCATAATTGCGCAACGTTGGACCATACTCACTTTTATTGTAAAATTTCATCACCCATCCTTAATACAAACAATAGAGTAAATCAATGTGAAATCAACTTAATAAAAAAGGAACCTATTACATCATAATGTAAAATTTTGACTTTAAAACAGAACTACTATATGGCACAATTATCGCAGCAAAATGCATGGCTTTTCTCCCTTAAAAAACCCTTCCATATAGATATCGTTTGCGAAGATTCAATTAGTTCGGAAACCCTGCAGGGAACAGGAACAATATTTATCTATCCAGGTTGTTATGTCCGCAGTAAAGAATTCATCTTGCACGGACATAACGTAAAAATATCAAAATTTAACTCCAATTACATCCCAACAACAAACATTTCCAACATAATCGAAAATATGTACAATGTAGGATAAAAAAACGCACTTGTGTTTTTAAATATAATTAAAACTAAAAGTTCACTTTAACAAAAGCTTTTACAATCCATTTGATAATTATGTTATAATTTTAGATTAAGTGTTATTTTAATTGAAAGAGAAACACCACTGTAACTACAAAAAAACTACTGAGCTACTGGCAACTGAATGACTACTGTCTACTGAACTCAAGCGACCGACTGACTAGTGACTACTCATTATACTTGATACGAACTATGTACTTTAGACTATTTGACTACGTTACTGCTTTAGACTATTTGACTACGTTGCTGCGTTGAGATTAGGACTGATACCTACATCCGGCCATCCTGCTCTTCGTTCGACCCGAACAAGGTTATACTTTCTGATGTATCAACAGCACGCCACGGCTTCATATGGTCACAGCTGGTTGTGGTCATCTTGGGTCCAGCTGTATTTGTCATATTTTGAACTGTATACCGACCACCCCGACCCTTGCTGATTACTTCGTATGGACCTGTAAATTCAGAAGAGACTTTATTACCAACATTGAATTGAGTTTTTCTTATTGCGACGAGATGTCCGATTTCGTAGTTTTTCGCTTCTTTTCGTGATTTGTTAAAAGTTTTGGAATTCTCTTGCCGTACTTTCTCTATTTGATTTCTTACGTCTAAACGAACTTTGTCCCTCTCTTGATCGTGCTCCTGCATTGCTGCGTCTTTTATAGCATTTAGAATATCCAAATCGTCTTTCTTTCGCATCTTAACGCCGAAAACTACTTCAAAAGGTGTTCTTCCAATTGATCTTTGGAACGTGCTATTTAATGCAGTTTGTACTTGGGCTACATGTTTATACCACTTTTCCGTAGATCCCGCGGAAAGCTCTTTCAAAACTTCGATGATAATTCTATTTATCCTTTCTGCTTGCCCATTGCCTCTAGGTACTCCAGTTGTTATTAATACGTGTTCGATTCCTTCCTCCTTGCAAAAATCCAAAAAATATTCGATGTAAAGGCAGATCCTCTGTCGCTAATTATCCATCCTGGGTTTCCAAAATATTGCTGTTGTTCTCGAAGTTTTTTAATAACTTCCTCGGCTGACAGAGTTTTCGTTGGGTAAATCCAGACATATTTCGAAAAGCCACCTATTACTGTGAGGATATATTTGTACTGTTTCGCAGTTTGATCCATTGGTCCTATATGATCCAGATGCATTGTCTCCAATGGCTTGTCTCCCTTGTCCAGCGGATGTAAGAATCCCTCTTGTTTGCCTAATTTTCTGCTACTTAACAAGCATTTAACACAATTACTTATGCAGTATTGTACTTTGTTTTGTATGCCTTGTAAAAAAAAATTAAAATATGTTCCAAATTATTCATAAAAGGAAAACTTACCAATAAATGACACTCCCATGTCATAGTCGGACCGCAGAACAAAATCGACAGAATAGTGCCGGTCCGCTATGGCTGGGCCGCCCCACAAGGGAAGACTATAACGTCCCGGGGCGTGGAACATCAGGCGCACAGGGCCATCCCAGTGAGGATAAGCGACTAAGTCATATGCACCAGTCACCCTAATAACATAGGGCGGTGGCGTACGGTATATCTCTCCACCAACCGCAATTAACAAAATCATGATGAACAATGAGCCCGATCAAAAACTGCGATACAACAGCAGCCGCAAACACAAAAGGAAAACAAAAAAAAATGATAAAACATGTACCACAGATTTAACCAAAACACTCGTCAAGATAACAAACGTAAGTCCAAATCTCAAACATAGCGGTAACAAAACCGCTTAATAATCACTTTATCTACACAACACTAAAATTGAACAGTTTCTTTCTCATTCAACCTTGTCGTTCCCAACTCCCTTTCCTTAAAAATTGGAGCCAACTTATTAACCCATTCGAGTTCCCTTAAAAAATTTTTAAAAGAAGAAGAGACGAAGAAAATAAGAATTAAGGCGAAAAAAGAAAGGTTACAAAATTGTTTTTGTGTGAAAAATCCTCATTTTACCAGTAAATATTAGTATCTCTCGCTTCTGGTAGAAAATAATCAATGAATAAAAAATTAAAATAATTAGTAATAAAAATAATTTCTCCAAGTAAAAATAAAAGTAAAATGTAAAAAACGCATAAAAATCACTTTTTGTGGAAAATAGTCCTTACAATAAGGACTAATGTTTTTTTCTTTTCTGGTGGAAATTAATAAATAAATAAAAGTTAAAATAGTTAATAATGTAGTAATATCTATATGTATATCTATTAAAAAAAAGCAAACTAAAGAGAAATAAAAACAAGCGAAAAAGCTAGAATTGGTCTAAGATCAATTCTTATGATACCCTAAATGAATGCCCGTATGAAATTTCGTATGCGTACCCACTTAAGTAATTTTGATTTTTGCAGTGGTTTTTCGCATATATTTCTAGAGCGGTTCGTCGGTCAGAAAAAATGATTATAACCAATTTTATAGGATTTCATATTCTGAAGAAGTTTTTAGTACAATAAAAATGTCGTGGACTGATCGTTTTCACAGTATACATAAAAAACCTAATTTTTTATATGGCAACACCAAGAATGTGATGCCCGATTTAGTCCATTTTTGAAATTTTATTTGCTAGTACAATGAAAGCACCATGTACCAAATTTCAGCTCTCTACGGCTAATGGTTCTCAGGCAGTGTTCAAATATATAACGGAAAACGAAATTTTTGTATGGCAACCCCACGAAGGAGTTGCCCGATTTGTCTCATTTTCGAACTTAATTTTACTTTTTTTTTAATGTCCGTGTACAAAATTTCAGCTCTCTAAAATCAAAATAACTTTTAATATTATGCGTGGGTGTCCAATCCATTTTGCTCTACCATCATTATTTCGAGGTGTTACAAACGGAATGACAAACTTAGTATACCCCTTTAGATTTCATCTAGGGTATAATAAACATAGCTTTTATTTACAAATTAACTTTTATATATAATACAATAAAGGAAATAAAATCAATAAATATAGTAAAAAAAACAGCCTATGCAAATAAAATAAGGAAATTAATAGAAAAAAAATATTGTTTGTTAAACATAACTCCACTATTAATTAGGTACTATATAACAACAAATAAAAAAAAAGATATCTAGTAATTACATACAATTAGTGATGCAAACAGTTTTAATTTAAATATTTTAATTAATTTTTAATATATAGTAGTTCTATAATTTTGTAATTATTTATAGTAAGCTACATACTATTTTATTTTAGTATATGAATAATGAATTTAGTTATTTAGAAAGAAAGTTTTCCTCTTAAAAAGAATAAAACTTTCTTTTCCCCAGGGGGGAGGGATGTTGTGACCCGGGTGCCCATTTTCGGGTCAATGGGCACCCGGGTCACAACATAAAACCAATACTCCAATATACTGTCCTATACAATATATCGGCGTATCAGAAATGACCCTGAAAAGTGAAAATTCTTTAACAGAAAATTCATTTAAATTTCATATGCATTTAAAAATGCATTTTCATACTGAAACAAAATGTAATTTAGCATAAATTGCATTTTGTTATCAGTCATACATTCCGTTCACACGGCATGTATATTATTTTCCTAAAATTCATAAAAATTAATCGTATGTACATACAGACACAATTATTGTCTTCCCCTAAAATATTATTCTTACAAGACACAAGTGCATATCAGATTTCATGCATATGCACTGTGTCTAAACTTTTTGTACATTCCCACGTACGATTTTTCACGTCATGGGAAAGTAATAAAAAGAAAAAAGAAGTTTTCATGGGCACCTGAGGCCAGCGAGCCCAATCCTCGGGGAGATTTGTTTTGTCACCCGTCGAGGAATTAACGTTGCGCTTTTAGTTTTAGTTTTTTTTTTTGTTTTCAAAATGGAAATTTAGATTGATTGTTAAATTTATTACGGCTAAAAAGTGAAAATAAAAGTTTTTTTTTTCTAAGTGGAAATTTAGATTGGTTGTTAAATTAATTACGGCTAGAAAGTGAAAATAGAAATTCTTTTTTTCTCTAAAAGGGAATTTAGATTGATTGTTAAATTAATAGTGGCTAGAAAGTGAAAATAAAAGGTTCAAATAAGGATTAATCAAAATTGTGTTTATACTTTTCTCCACAAACGGTTGTGTGCTCTCCTTCCCAGAGCACGGCACACGACATTACAAATATATACTGGATCAACTTGGGCATTCGCGATATTTCACTACGCTTGACCTTGCTAGCGGGTATCATCAAGTACTTGTTGATCCAAGGGATAGACCCAAAACTGCGATCAATACCGCATATGGGCATTATGAATTTAAGAGAATGCCATTTGGGTTGAAAGGCGCGTCTGCGACCTTCCAGCGTTTAATGAATTATATTCTAACGGGTCTCCAAGGCTTAGAATGCTTTGTCTATCTCGATGATGTTGTAATATATGGACAAATTTGCAAGATCACAACCTTAAGCCTTAAATTACAACCCGAAAAGTGCCAGTTCCATCGCAGAGAAGTGATTTATCTTGGGCACAAATGTTCAAACGAAGGAGCACTTCCAGATCCCAACAAAACAAGTTGTGTCCAAGACTTTCCTCAACCACGAACCCCTTAGACAAACCCAATCGTACCTTGGGTTGGCTGACTACTACCGCAAGTTCATTCCGAACTTTTCAAAAATAGTCAGACCCCTAACAAATCTTTTACGCAAAGATGTTAAATTTACTTGGACGCAAAAGTGCCAAGACTCTTTCGACGAAATTAAAAGGTCGCTTGTAAATCCTCCCCTTCTCACATATCCTGATTTTACAGAACCCTTCAATTTGACAACAGATGCTAGCAACGAAACATTGGGAGCTGTCTTATCCCAAGGGAAAATAGGCGAAGACAA
The DNA here is from genome assembly GCA_963930735.1 of Dioctria linearis. Taxonomy (NCBI): domain Eukaryota; kingdom Metazoa; phylum Arthropoda; class Insecta; order Diptera; family Asilidae; genus Dioctria; species Dioctria linearis. The sequence continues at coordinate 73,627,870 of OZ005744.1, read as the reverse complement.
GCCTATAGCATATGCAGTAGAAGTTTAAATAAGGTGGAACAAAAATACTCGACAATAGAAAAAGAGTTACTCGCTATTGTATGGGCCGCCAGGAATTTCAGGTGTTATTTACAGGGCAGAAATTTCACGGTCTACACAGATCACAAGCCCCTTAAAAGCGTATTCAATTTGAAAGACCCAACATCGAGATTAGTCAGGTTTCATCGTAAACTCTCGGAATTTGACTACAAAATTGAATATAAGCCTGGAAAATATAATACTAATGCAGACGCGCTTAGTCGCATACCTACCCAAATAAAACAGGCAAATCCCAATTCGTTCATTGTGGAAGCTCAGGTACATCACCTAGCCGATTCCGACATAGACGAAAATGAGTTTAGTTCTCCGCCACCTTCAAAATTTAAACAAGCACATTGTCATGTAGTGACAAGAGCTGAAGCAAGTGAGACAGAAATGGAAGGCATAGTTCAGAAAACACCCCATAAAATTCAAAAGAATGCTCAGAACTTCATAAAAAACTCAGTTGAAATGGGCTCAACTGAGAACAGCCAATTTGAAAACGTTGCATGAACACAGCAAATCTCCTACAAAAAATAATCTTATAGATTCCCAGGTTAAATTGCCCGAAATTATCACGGACCCGAAGGAAATCGAAACAATTTTAAAGGAATACCACGATTCTACATTCGGTGATCACCAAGGTGTAGTCAAAAACTATAGAAGAATAAAAAGGAAGTATAAGTGGAAAAACATGCTCAGCTCGCTTAGAAAATATGTCCGCAAATGTACTAAATGCCAGAAAATGAAGGCTAGCCCAGAGTATCGTATGCCAATGGTCATAACGGATACTGCCCTTATGCCATTCGAAAAAGTATATCTGGAAATCGTAGGTCCTCTTGAGGAAACGCACTCAGGAAACAAATATGTTTTGACTTTTCAAGACAATCTTACGAAATTCGTAGATTGTTACGCCATGCCGAATGGTGAAGCAGAAATAGTAGCAGGAATATATTTTGACGAGATAATTACTCGTTACCGCATTCCTAAAAAGGTAGTAACTGATCAAGGCTCCAACTTCTTAAGCGATCTCTTCAAATGAGTTTGTCAGCTCTTAAAAATTAAAAAACTGCAAACATCCGCTTATCATCCACAATCCAACGGTGCACTTGAACGAACTCACAGACCACTAGTAGAGTATTTAAGAGCTATTGTATTCGAAAATCCAAAGGCATAGGATCGATTCCTGAGAGCTGCGGCTTTTGTGTATAATAATAGTCCACATGAAGGCACTAAGCTCACTCCAATGGACTGTCTGTGTGGATTTACAGCGGATGTACCTTCAAATCTAAGAAGAGAGCCAGAGCCAATGTACAATCACGAAAGTTACTACCATATTCTTTGGTACAAATTACATGAAACCTACGCTATCGCCTTAAAAAATTTACTTAACGCTAAAGAAAAGTCAAAACTACACTACGATAAACACTCAAGTCCAGTAACTTTCCAACCAGGCGATAAAGTATTATTGAAGAATGAAGCTAAGAAACACAAGTTGTCCCAGATATGGCTAGGTCCATATCTAGTGATAAAAGCTTTCGCTCCTGTTAATACTATTATTCAAATCGGCAGACGAAGAGTAACCGTACATAACAATAGGTTAAAACCAATCAACGAATAATAGTTAACCTTTTAAAGAAAGAGAAGAGAATACATTCCACCTCAACATACCATATCAGGTGATTAAAATTCGCAATTCAGTGAATTCTGAAATCCAATAATAATCAATTAATAGATTAAAAACCTTCTATGAATTAAAGTCTAGAATAAAACATATAATTCCCCAGTCATGGCACGACTATTACATTAGCATTACTCCTAAAATATGCTACTAGCAAAGAATAACAAGATGTTTTGTGGAATAATTTCTTTTATTTTATTAATTATTTATTTTTTTCATTATTTTCTTCCTCTTTAAGGCATTGAGCTCTTTCAATTTATCCTTGGCCAGTCCTTCGTATTTTAAACGCTTCTCCGATGTTATGGCTAGGCTAACCCTCAGCCTGAAATAATGCAAACCCCGGTCTAACCGAGCACGATTGCGTCCTCTAGTCGCTTTAGGTTTTTGTACATCATCACGCTGGTTGTCGCCGTTCTTTCCCACTCTTAACCGGTATTCCTCGAGCGTCAGTCCTCTCGGGCCGGGAATATAATCCGGTGCTATTTGTGAAGTCCCCGGTAAAGCATTTGGGCCGTGCGGCTCAATCGGCCTGTCCACTGGATATAACGTTAAATTTGCCACATCCCTCTCAGGGCAGGTAATCGATAGCCATTAACTTGTCAAACGTTTCACTGATTTTCTGAGACATGACTACAGAAGAAATTAAAACAAAAACCACTCGTAGAAATTACACGATAATAATGCACGACACTGAATCATGTTACACGATATTTATACATAAAAACCGCTTATCTAGTAAATCACTGTATAATTCCGGTCAACCAAATAATTTCAGAAGCCAATCATTTCAACACAAAATACATATAAGTCTTAACAAAATTGTAAGAATAAACGAAATTGCAAGTCATGACGCAATTGCACTTACCAGTGAGGAATGAGCTTGCCCGAATTAGTGTGACTCCGATTACATATTCAATTTAAAAAAAAAGGGAGAGAAACACTTACAAAATCAATAATATATGTATATAACAATTTTTCATGCAACAACGGGGAATAAGAAATATTGCAAGTTTAAAAAAAAACCTTATTTAGTAAACCGCATATTAACTATTTTTACCAACTCTCCTCTTCCCAGATATGACAATAATCTTCATGAGTACCTTCTTATCCATGCTAATATTAATACCAAGCACCGCGGCGGACGCCTACGCGATCCAGAATCTGAACAACTCGGGAATAATGTTCGAAGAACTTGGAAAGCTGTTTTTGTTTCACGATACGTGGAATCTGTTGATTTAGAAGCAGAAACCACATTGATAGAACATACCGGGTTTCTCATAAATCGTTAATGCGAGGTACATATTCTCTTACATTTCTCGAATTTATTGCTATAACTAAACTACATCTACTTTGAAATCTTAAAATCAATTTGTAAATATAAGTAAGATCATATAAATAGGTATATACATATATACTGAATTTATGAATTTTCCATCATTCTAGACTAGTCATAAATAAGTATTTTCGTACATTAATTGTTTCTGTGCATATCTACCTACACATAATTAGAAGTTAAGGCTTAATTGTGTAGAGATTACATTAAATAAATAATAATACTAACGCCACCACTAGCGCATGTACAGAACAAAACGCATACATACGTAGTCTGATAGGGTCCATAAAAAGAGAACTACAACCATCAAGGAAATGGTTAACATGCGACATCGAAGGTCCTTGTTCGATGGAATAGGTAGAGGACTACACTATCTTTTTGGAACAATGGATGCAAAGAATGGAAACAAATATATAGCAAGATTGCAAGCTTGGAAACAGATACACAGACGCTCCTAGAGATAGAAAAAAATCAAATAACCCTGCTTAAATCCTCACTCGAGAAAATGAGGAAACCTATTAATCAACTAGAGACCAACCAAAAGGAATTAACAAAAACCGTGAATGATCTGCTTGACATGGTCAATGGAGAAGTAAGCACGCGACAGCGTATTCAAGAGGTGATAGCTACAATTAGTTTACAGGTGTTAGACATAGAATTAAGACAACAGACGTTTATACAAATATTAACCTCTCTAAAAAACAACCAAGTGCATCCCCTATTAATACCCCCATCTACTTTATTAGAAACCTATTACAAAGCTCACCTGAAAGAAACCAACAGATTTCAAGATCTGGCTCTCCTAACTCAAACGCTGGAGGTGAAATCTCGAATGATAAATGAGCTTTTAGTAATTAGAATTACATTCCCAATTCTTAAAACTTCAACAGATCCATTTACTCCCCTTCCAAACTCCCAATAATCACCCTCTAGTTCTGGATATAAGACACATTTACATTTCAAGTCATATTCCAACACAAAAATTCATAATGTTCAAGCAATCCGAGTTTCGAGAGTACAACAAACTTTCGAATAGCCTTAATGAAAGCACTTACATTGGACCCCTACTAAACACAATTCTTCAAGGGCATTATGTGAGCGAATGTCCAATAAAGTCTCTATTCAATCCGTACAACGAAACAGGTAACTGCGAATACCTAGCGCAAACACAAGCTCCGCAATTGTTAATAATATTAACCAGATGAAATTCCTGGCTCTTTTCATTTCAAACAACACAAAAATCACGTTTGCCTGCGGGAAAGCTCTTCATAGCTCCAACCTCTTTGGCAATGGAATACTAATATTGAATGAACCTTGCCATTTCCAAATAGGTGATCAAACTATATATTTCGAAGATGAAGATCATCAGGATATTAAAATCCGCAACCAGAATACCCTCATCCCATAAATTCCAATCTAACTGAAACCACTTAGAACTTCATCCAAAATGCTAACAACACCGTAAAGAAACATATAATTATGATAAGAGCAGAAGATGCCAATCATATTCTGAATGAGAATTCTTACTCTTTAGATCAATTAGAAGAACAAATAAAAACACTGGAAAAACAGAGAAAAGAGCGAACTGAATCACAAATGGTTCAAAGAAGCTCCCTATCTCTGAGTTCATTGGTAATTTTATTACTCAGCATAATTGGTATACTGAAGTTATGTAAAACTATAAAGAACAAGAAAAAGAAAAGCATAGTGGAAATAACCAATGTGGTAATCGTCAGTATCAGTCAGGTATCAGTTAGATGCTGAGGCACCTCTACAACGTAAAGTAGAAATTCCGGGTAACTTAAATACCAAATGCAAAGAAGATGTCAAATCTGATCTTCATATTCCAACCCAGGAAAAGATATCGATAAACAAAGTCAAACAAATTTCCCAAAACTTCCAATCAGAGATCACCAAAGCTCACAAGACGAGAGTAAAACCCCTAGCCAATCCACCAGAAGTGGCGGCAACAAATAAAGAACGCACGGTTTCTCAGACCATTCATGCAGAATCAAAAGATTCAAGTAAACCACAAACTATCCCGCCCCCACAGGCAAATAAGAGGCAACATTTACCAATACCTCCACCACTACCACTCCCACCATCTATAACCCATCCCGATTCATGAACACGCCCCCGCAATTTGCAAGTAGTTTAGTTACTTATCAAATCCAAGTTAACCAAACTTAGTAAAAAGATCTGTCTTGTTTAAGATATAAATATTAACAGAAAAACAAAAAAAAACCAAGAGAGAGAAATATGTATATACACATAGTCACAAGCATATATAGATTAGCACAAGCAAATAAAATTGTAAACATACATATGTATACACACATATCTTATTGCAAATGCATAAAAAATTAAAATGGTAATGAAAACATATGTACACACGCCTATATTACAATAAATGCATTAAAAAATTAAAATTACAAGGAAAACATATGTACACACACATATATTACAATAAATGCAAAAAAAATAAAATTATAATGTAAACATACGTATGTACAGATATATGCGTCAACAAATTAAAATTGTAATGAGAACATAAAAGCATAAAGAATTAAATTTGTAAACAAACAAACAAATTTTTGTGTATACATATACAGGGTGTCCCGCAAGTCGACGTCAAGCCGGAATGGGGTGATAGACCAAATCATAACAGTTACCAGAAAAATATAAAAAAAAATCTAAGTCATGTATTTTTCAAATTATAGACATTTCTTTATTTCCATAAAATGTACACCCTGTGATGGTTTTTTAGCTCCTGTTGCTACAAATCTTTACTTTTTTTCAATTTTATTTTTCTTATGTAATCCAGAATAGTGCTCATGTATCCTGTTGCTTTAAATTCTAAGCCAACTGTTCCAGCTTGGCAGAAAATGTCACATTATGCCGAACCAAGAATAGAAAACTAATATTTCACCCAACTTTAACTGACTGTAATGAAAAAAAAATGTACTACGCCAGTTTGGCAAGTAACTTTAAAAGTTGACGCATTTAATAAGGATTCTAAAATGGTATAACGCTTGCTACAATATTTCTTAGATTACGGAAAAAAAAAAATTTCTTCAAAAAACCCAGTTTCGAAAAATTTCTTTTCACCTACTAAAAATGATTCTAATGTACCCAAAGCTTGCCGTAAGACCGTAATTTTAAGATTCTAGTTTGAGTGAGACGGAGAGTCATTACATGAAGTGTGAGTGAGACAGATAGTACACATTTATTTTCTAATTATGTATTCCATATCAAATCTTTAACTGTCATATAAACAAATCAAGTTGTTAATATAAAATCCACTGAACTTGCTATTGTTGCTATAACTTTGTATGCTATAATCGAACCTTGTTCGAAATTATAGACATTGAATTATTCTCTTTCACTGTTCAACCACCGAGGAGTAAACTTCAAATAAAGTCTGTACCAAAAACAAACAAAAGTTGTAATTTTTTATAGAACAAAAAATCTAGTTCCAACATTTTGCGCCCGAGCAGGGACAGTATCTCGAAAATTGTCAGAATTCCACATCAATCGGCTGATCAATAAAATTTCATTTGTCGTTGCTGGTTTCAATTATTCGATCGTCGCGTCGTGGGAAACTGGACAATAAATGTGCTTGCAAAAAATATTAAGCTGAAAGCATCGTAGATCATCCTCATCAGAGTAATAAATGTGCAGGTGGGATCTTTTTTAATTTATTTTTCTGATTCACACTGGATAAATTCGATTGAGGTTATCGTCGAGGGAAGCTGGACCTTTTATCTAATTACATACAAACCGCGTGCTGGCAAATTTTGAATTGAGGTTACCTTCGTGGGATACTGCACTTCTATCTAATTGCATAAAGAATGCGTGCTGGCAAATTTTAAGAGGAAAAGATCGAAGTTTATTCTTCAACAAATTATTGGTATAATATTCAGGTGGGAGCTTTTCAATTTAATTTATTTATTCGTACGGGATAAAATTTATGAACATTTTAATCAAATAATTTGCATTACACGATCTCGTTTATTTACGCATTCAATACATATACTTATCGAAAATAAGAAGTGAAATTGAAAAAAAAACAATTCATGCCTTTACGTGAACAATATAGAAATTGGTGTTAATTTTCGATTGCATTTTGACAACAGATTAAAATTCAGCGTTTGGTGATTGCTGATTGAACGATTTTTTAACGATAAGAGTTGTAGATAGAACATTTATTTTTCAATTACAAATCTTGTTCTTGTTGAAATTCGGACATTTTGATGATTTATAGATTGTAAATCCCTAATTATTCATAGTGGTGGCTATTAACATTTTCAATAAATTAACTTAAAGGGCAGCTAAATACAACAACACAATTGTTAAAACATTTATAATTTATCATTGTACGATCTAATGGCGGAAAAGCAAGAGAAAATTGCTGAATTAAAGGTTCAAAGAGCCTCCACAAAGGCCTGCATAACGCGTATCAAAAACTTAGTGGAACAGAAAGCACATTCACTTTCTTCTACCGAGATTGAATGTAGATTAGGGATATTGGAGTCATACTTCAAGCAAGTGTTAGTTTACCAAACATCGATTGAGAAGTTATTACCGGAATATGCGACTGAAGCTAATGTTAGGGGTGATTTAGAAGATTTGTACTGTGCTGCAAAATCTAAGTTATTATCACTAATGGGCGGGGGTCGTAAAACTAGTCTTATATATGAAGCTGGAAGCAAAGTTCTCGTTGCAAGTTCTTCTACTGGAAATTTGCCCAAGCTTCGACTGCCTCAGTTTTCAAGCAGATATTCGGAATTTCCAAACTTTTATGGTTGTTTCACGAAACTTGTACACAAAGAGGAATCTCTATCGAATTTAGAAAAATTTAATCATCTACTTTCATGTGTTAGTGGAGCAGCATTACGGACAATAAAAGCGTTTGAAGTGACGGAAGCCAATTATGAAAAGGCTTTAAATCGACTAAAGGAACGCTACGACAATAAATTTTTAATTTTCCAAGAACATGTTGTTGATCTCTTCAATTTAGCGAAAGTGTCCAAGAATTCTGCCTCTCAACTCAGAAGATTAATTAACAGTGCCAATGCCCACTTAAGTTCTCTCGAATCGTTAGGGAAATCCGAAGATATTATAGTTAACGCTTTTCTTATCTATATCGTAAATTCAAAGCTAGATCCGGAATCTCAATCAGCCTGGGAGGAGAAAATGGAGTTTTCTGAATTACCTGCTTGGAGTAATTGTGCTGATAGTCTTATTCGACGTTGTCAATATTTGGAATCCCGTGAGGCAAAATTACAAACAGTAAGCAGCTCAAGCTCAGTTAATCACGAAAAAAAATTAAACCATTCAAGATCATCTAACACTAACATGACTTCCTTAGCTAGGTCTCAAGCTTCTTGTGCATTTTGCAGTCAAAGTGGCCACGTCATCTACAAGTGTCCAAACTTCATAAGAATACCAGTCTATGATCGACTTCGCGAGGTTAAGAAACGCGCTTTGTGTCTTAACTGTCTATTCAAAGGACACTCTGTAAAAAGTTGTATAGTTCGCCGTTGTCAGGTATGTTCGATGCCCCACCATACGTTGTTGCACAGATACTCTACGAATCCCAAAATACCAACACTAGAGCCCTCTAACGATCCAAATCAGGAGCAAGTGAGGGCAAATATTCCTTCAAATCATAATGAGGTTTCGACCCTTGGAAACACTTCGCTTCAAACCTCACACCTGATGGCAATAGCGAAGAACCATGTTTTCTTAGCTACTGCAGTAGTAAAAGTCAAAGATAAGTTTGGCAAATACCATCTTGTTCGTGCATTACTCGATTCAGCGTCACAGATCAATTTTATGACGGAGAGCTTGGCACAAATGCTCAAGTTGAAGCGAGATAAATTCGAAACAAGCATTACTGGAATCGGACCTACTAGTTCAAAAGTACGATATTCCACACAAGCTATAATTCAATCACGCGTAAACAATTACGAGATAAATCTTCCATTTTATATTCTTTCAAACATCACTGGAAGCCAGCCAGAGCGGAAAATCGAAGTCGAAGATTGGAAAATTCCTGCCAATATTCAGTTAGCAGATCCTCGGTTCTTCGAACCTCAAAAAGTGGACTTACTTCTAGGAGCAGATAATTTTTTCCAACTGCTGTGCGTAGGACAAATTAAATTAGGGGATAATTTACCTATTTTACAGAAAACTCTGTTGGGCTGGATTGTGTCCGGAAAAAGTTCGGAGCCTCTAAAAGGTGAGGCTTATCATTGCAGCTTAGGGTTTGGTACATAAGAGTTAAACAAATCAGCGAAAACTCACGATGAAGCCTTAAATAATATCGTTGAAAAATTTTGGGAAGCCTTATCAAAACTGGTGTGGAATGAGGAGCAGGACGAATGTGAGCGCATATTTACAAACACTTTTCAACGCCTTCCTAATGGAAGGTTCATGGTAAAACTTCCGTTTAAGAAAAACCCTAATGAGGAGCTAGGAAATTCATGGGAAATAGCTAAGAGCCGACTTCGCTACTTAGAAAGGAGACTTGCCAAAAATAATGAGATAAAGATACAGTATTCAGAGTTCTTGCGTGAATATCTAGCGGCAGGGCATATGGAAAGAATTTCTCATCAAGACATTCCAACTTCTCATTATTTTATGCCCCATCAATGTGTTCTGCGACCAGAAAGCTCTACAACCAAACTACGGGTCGTATTCGATGCATCATGTCGCACTACATCGAGTAAATCATTAAATGATTTACTCATGGTCGGACCTACGGTCCAAGATGATAAAGTCTCAATAATGCTCCGTTTTCGTTCCTACAAATTTGCATTGCTGCGGATATATCTGCCATGTAGCAACAAATTTTAGTATCGCCGGAAGACAGAAATTTCCAACTAATTATATGGAAAGAGAGTCCTGCAGATGATGTGCAGATCTTCAGATTGAATACAGTAACGTATGGAACAGCAGCTGCCCCTTTTCTAGCTACACGCTGCCTGGTTCAACTTGCTGACGAGTGCACTAAAACAATGCCAGATGCATCGCGTATCATCAGAAAAGATTTTTACATGGATGATTTAATAACAGGATCCAAACACTAGCGAAGAAATTCATCGCATTCGAGAAGAAGTGGAATATATTCTAAGTATCGGACAGTTCAAACTTAGGAAGTGGAATTTCGATTCCATTACGAGCACAATACCGCCATATCGTCGAAAACAACTAAAAGGACAGTTCTTTCAGATGTCGCACGATTATTCGATCCTCTGGGTCTTATCAATCCGGTGGTCGTAAAAGCCAAATTATTTCTTCAAGAGCTTTGGATTTTAAAGTTACATTGGGATGAATCGATTCCATTGGAATTTAAATATAAATGGAGTAACTACATAGCTGATCTCCTCCAGCTACATAAACTGAAGATACCTAGATGCGTTTACTTAACTGAAGATAGCGTGCGGACACAAATTTATGGATTTTCAGATGCATCCACTAGAGCATATGGGTGTTGCATCTACATTCGTAGTACATACGTCAGTGGTGCCGTATCGGTTAATTTGTTGACTGCTAAATCAAAGGTTGTGACTATCACAACGGTGAGGTCCTTACCTTGCTTGGAACTATGTGCAGCATTATTACTGGCGAAATTATTAGATAAAACTCGTTCAGGTCTTTCAAAATCCTATGACAAGATGTATCTCTGGACAGATTCAGAGATTGTTTTAGACTGGCTCGCATGTCATCCATCAACGTGGAAAGCTGTCGTGGCTAACCGCGTTTCAGAAATCCAAAGTTTAACAGCAGATGCAACTTGGAGGCACGTAAACTCTAAAGCTAATCCTGCCGATATCATCTCCAGGGGTTGTCGTGTAACTGAACTTTCAGATTCAATTTGGTTCTGTGGCCCAGAATTTTTGAAGCTTCCTCCAGATGCTTGGCCTATCAGCAAAGACCGACATTCTTGCAAAACTTCTCTAGAAAAAAGGCAGGTTAAATCCATATTGATTTGTACTGCAAGCAGTACGTTCCTTGAAGAGATCTACTCATGCAGTGATTTCATGAAAAACTGCCGACGCTTTGCTTGGGTTTTCCGATTCATACTTAATATCCAAACCCGGATAAGTAATAGTAAAAATACTAACGTGGGGAAGGTACAAACACGCACCGGACCAATTTCTGCGGAAGAAATAGATAACGCATTTTTAATGATTATTTGGGTTATTCAACAAAAGGAGTTCTCTGAAGAAATACGTGCGTTGGAAACTGAAACAGGCTCAAAATTCAAGGATAGCATCAGCAAACTTAACCCTCTTTTGGATGGCGATAGTAAACACAAATTTTTGAGAGTTGGAGGTAGATTGAAACACTGCAATATACCTTATGACTGCAAATTTCCTATACTGTTGCCGAAAAGTAACCCTTTCATCAAGTCGTACGTAAAATACCTGCATTATAAAAATTTTCATGCGGGTTCACTAACTTTAGTTAGTATTATACGCCAGCGTTTCTGGATTATAAATGCTCGAGATTACACCAGACAAATCGTCCGAAGTTGCCTCCATTGCTTTAAATATCGGCCTAGATTGATGCAGCAGATAATGGCAGATCTACCAATGGGACGAGTAAATCTTTCTCTACCTTTTACCCACTGTGGAGTGGATTTCTGCGGGCCTTTTCAAACCACATTCAAAATGCGCGGAAAGACAACTAATAAATCCTACGTTGCTCTTTTCATTTCCTTCGCGACCAAGACCGTACACCTTGAAGTGGTGCCAGACCTAACCTCAGAGGCCTTCCTTGCGGCATTGAAGCGGTTCGTCGGTCGCAGAAATCTTTGCAGGCACCTTTATTGCGATAATGCAATGCATTTTGTAGGTGCCAGACGACAGCTAAAGGAACTACGCCAAGCATTCTTTCAACAGCAATACCAAGAAGATATCAACTCTTGGTGCTCAACAAATAAAATCAATTTTCATCACATTCCTCCCAGGGCACCCCACTTCGGCGGCCTCTGGGAAGCCGCCATCAAGTCAGCAAAGAAACTTCTCTTCACAACTTATCACGGAGCTTTATTGACTTTTGAGGAGCTTACAACGGTTATGGTGCAAATTGATGCAGAACTAAACTCTAGGCCGATCACACCATTGTCTTCAGATCCGAACGATACCGGGGCGTTAACTCCTGCGCATTTTCTGAATCAAGCCCCAATAGAATGCTTTCTTGAACCAGATTTCAAATCAGTAAAATTTTCTCTTCTTCGCAGGTGGCAACGAGTTTCAGCTTTGCTACAGCACTTCTGGCAAAGGTGGTCCAAAGAGTATCTAGGCTACTTGCAAGAGAGGATGAAATGGCGCGAGAAGCAGCACATCAGGTAGTACATCAGGACGACCTTCCTCCCTATAAATGGCGACTAGGAAGGATTATTTCGACTACACCCGGAATTGATGGCAGAATTCGCGTAGTTCATATCCAGACTATCAACGGAGTTATTCAAAGGGCCATACATAAAATAGCACCGATTCCCACTGATGAAGATTGAAAGCAATCATATCCTTTCAATTGCGGCGGCATGTTTGATCATATTATAAACTTATTTAGTTAAATCAAAGCACAATATATAATCATTGTTCTCATTGCATTTAAGAATTTCAAAATATGTACACATTTATTTTCTAATTATGTATTCCATATAAAATCCTTTGAACTTGCTATTGTTGCTATAATTTTGTATGCTATAATCGAACCTTGTTCGAACTTATAGACATTGAATTATTCTCTTTTACTGTTCAACCACCGAGGAGTAAACTTCAAATAAAGTCTGTACCAAAAACAAACAAAAGTTGTAATTTTTTATAGAACAAAAAATCTTGTTCCAACAGCTACATTAGCTACTCCGGTCAATCAACGTACCTACAACCAACGTATCGTTTTAAAGAATATCGAGTAAGATATTTCTAACAGTCAGATCAACAAATAAAGTGCGTTTATGAGAGTACTTGGCTCTAATTTGATAGCAAGTACTTCATAAACACAAAACAAGTTTCCTCGCAAAGAAACAGTAACAAAGCATTAGAAACTTATAATAAAATCATTCATTCTACTATGAAAAAGCAACCTTTAGATTTTATTAATGGAAAAATTAAAGCAGAAGAGTATGAGGAAATAAGGTCCAGAAAAATAAAGAAAGGTACATTGATAAAATAAATAAGAATAGTGAAAATGTAATTTTAACTGATGATAATCATCAGAATGTAAAATGAAGAAACGTAATATCAAAGACATTTAATTTACAGCAAAAATACAAAAAGTTAAAAGATAAAACAACAAACTGTGACTATTACAAGGACAAGAATGGAGTTAAATACTATAAAGACCAAGTTAAACGTAAATACAAATACGAAACTATTACTATTCCAGGTGACAGTGTTGGCAATGATAATAATACTGACGGCGACGAGAGTAAAAAAATTGAAGTATACTTAACTTAAACGAAGGGCAAGGATACGTGATGATTCAAGATCAAGAAGTACAGGTTATAACAGGTTAAAAGAAAATATTACATAGCATTTACTTAAACTCATGGTCAAAAACGTTAGTTATTATTGAGAATAATATAGAAAAATTAAGAAACGGAAGCGGATATTTAGCGATGAAGCATAATTTTATGTCTTTAGCCGACGAAATAGAAAATTTAGTACCAAATAATAAGAATCAAAGAGGTCTAATAAATACAGTATGTAAAGGATTAATATACATAGCAGGAGTAATGGACTCAGACGACGAAAAGGAAATAAAAGACAAATTAAACGCAATAGACGAACTCATACAAGTCCATATCAACGAAAATTTTAACGAAGCCATAACAAAGATAACGAAACATATTAACACAATGCAAACGCAAATAAATTACCAATTATCATACTTAACTAATAAAATAATTATAGAAACAATAGAAATAGAAAATATGCAACACGCATTTTAAATTCAATATGATATTCAATTGCTAAGAGAGCAAGTCAGGAAAGTCAAGGAAAATCTAATGTTAAGCAGGCTAGCAGTTATAGGCAGAGATATTTTGACTACAGAGGAAGTTGAAAGATACAACCGAAGTATGAATAAGATAATGTAGCGACTTTTAAATTGCGGCATGAAAAACGACAGAGATGACAATATTTACTACTACAAATTCGTTGATCAGCCGCAGCAAAACCTTCGAGAATACTTCACAAGCCATCAAATAGACTCCCTCCCTACCACATGCGAGGACCAACGTAGTCCTTACATTCTAAAATATTTGCAGTGGTCTTATGTAAAAGTGACAAAAGTTTGATTTGAATAACTCCTCCGCCCTAAACTGCTATTCATACAGAAAAATGGCGTTCTGTTAATCTTAAGCTTGCTTTCTTATCTTCCGAACCGTAATAAAATTTGCATACCTTTCCTAACAAAATTATTTAAACAAAATTATCTTAACCAAATCACTACGATTCCTCAAACAAAAATTCTCAGCTGAGTAATCATTGTGATGTCGCTGTGCCGTCTTGGCATGTCGTGGGCTGATGATATCGAATGTAGCTGCCTACAGATTCGGACTACGGCTGCACATACACACATGCAATTATCACTCAGCTGAGAGGTATTGAGCGTAAAATGGTAAGGCTACTTTGTAATCAAAACTATTTTATTATTTTATTAAGTAAGGTATATAGGAAGTGTAGCCTTTGGGAAAGTAAGGAACCAAGCTTTAAATTACTAGAAGACTATTTTCCTGTATGGATAGTAGTTTAGGTTCTATAGGATATATAAAGTCAATGTTTGGCACTTTTCCATAAGTATCAATACAGAACATTTTAGAGAACAGACTACGAACGCACACATATAGATTTCTGTTTCATGGCTTGGGAAGTATTCTCGAGGGTTTTGACCAGCCGCATCCCAAGTAAAACATGAAGCCAACCTATATATTGAAATTGGCTAGCCAATGGGCCGTCTTTATGTTCCAGGCCGTGACACAAAACGATTTTGCTACTTGCAAAAGTATTAGAGTGGTACGATTTCGCACTTCTCTTAGCATTTGTTCTTATGGAAAAATGCATTACTTTCAACTTCAACCTTCTGCACAATGTAAATAAGCCTCCGTACTAAAAGTTTTATTCACGAATTTTGTTACTTAATTCCTTGTGCATTTACCAGCATAAAAATCTAGGTACTTTGTTTAATAAAATTGTTACTATTTTTTCACTCAAATCTAACACTAAACACAAAAATGAAAAAATGTGTTGAATTCTGTTGCCTTCATACCAGCTTTCATTTCTCTGTGTATTTTCTCACAGAGAAATGAAAGCTCACTTCAAAGTGGGAGCAAATAGTTCTTAAATCAGATCTACTTTTGTTTGAAACTGATTTTCTTTTGAAAATGTATAAAAACCTAAAGTATAAATTATACTACCATAAAGGCAACAAATTTGCCTATAAAATAGGCTAATATTTGAATTACTTTTGAATTATAATTTAAAAGTTATGAAGAGTTAAACACAGAAAACCGTTGCGTCCATTCGATTCACAGCGCAGTGAACAAGCGCAGCTTGTGAAAATATGAGGCGAATGTGTACCTCTGCCGATTCATTGATTAAAAAATACTTTGAATCATGTTTGAAGTGAAAAAACTTAATTATTTAATATGGAAAGAGGGAAATATTTTTAAATTGATGGAAACATTATGGGATAATATAAAAAAATTATTAACATTGTTTTTTTGTCCTACTTATACTTAAGAAGTTACTGTGTGTTAAACGTTGAAAGACTCATTTTTTTTCAGATAGCTCAATAGGCCAGCACAAAGCTCTGATTGCTTCCTAGTGTATTTTGTGGTATGAAGGCAACAGATTTCAACACATTTTCTCATTTTTATTTGTAGTGTTATGTTTGAGTAATAAAATATAAACAATTTTCTTAAAGAAAGTACTTAGATTTTTATACTGGTAAATGCACAAGGAATTAAATAACAAAATTCCTTAATAAAACTTTTAGTACGGAGGCTTATTGATATTGTGCAGAAGGCTGAAGTTGAAAGTAATTCATTTTTCCATATGAACAAATGCTAAGCCAAGTGCGAAATCGTACCACTCTAATACATTCAAAGAATTCGATGTCACGGCCTGGAACATAAAGACGGCAATGGCAAGCCACAACTATGTGTACAGAGAATGCTTAACACAAAGGAATTGAGCAGCCGCTCGCATTCGAATTATCATATATTATAATTTTACCGCTGGGAATCTTAATGTGAAAGTTAGTTTTAAAGTTGAATTTGTTGAATGAAAAGTTCAATTAACCTATGTTTATTTTCTCCTCTGAATGTAAATTAGTGTTCTTGTTGACTGAGATTATTAAAGTGATAAAAAATGTCTAAAAATTATTGACTAGGAGTAAATTTGGTGGCGGCTTTTGTATTTGAAAAGCTGTGTCAGGTTTTCTTCTGATTGCTAATTATTTTCAGCATATTCCAGATTTCGTCGGTCGAATACTTACTTGTGGTATGCGACAAATTCTAGATTTTGGGAAATCGCATTTGAAGTTGGATGGAAAATAAATACTAGTTTTTATAAAAAAATGTTATTTTTTATTTTTGAATATAGGTCTAGTTTGTTAGCAGTTTAAATTCCTTCACAAAGCAACAAACCTTTTTATTTTATTTTTATATAATAACGTTTTTCTTTTTTCTTAATTTTGCATATACAACAAAAACTGTTAAAGCGTAACCGTAATGTTACAATAAAATGTTGCAAATATGATAAATAAGTATTGAGAATCATTTATGTCCGTTTTGGACATACACCACATTTTACTTTGGAACATAAAAGTAGAGATTACCCTTTAGGTCTTTTACCGGGGTAAACTTATATTTGTTAAAGAAGGAATTTTTTTAGATTCTCCGGTATATAGCAAAAGCTAAAAAATGTTTTTAATTTATTATTCTGTCACATGACCCATTATATTTTTGGTGGCAAATTTCAAGTCTTGGTGTGACTCATCAGCAGGTCCCGAATAGCGAAATTGAGTGACTTAAAAAGCAAATGAAAAATAGAATAAAGAAAAGAAATGAAAAAATGAAAAAGATTGAGAAAAATAGAAAAAAAATTTATTAAAAAAATTAAAAAAAAACCAGATACATTCGAAACGAATCGAACCTGTATACGCCCGCAGTGAGCTGAAAAAAGAAAAATGAAAAGGAAGAAGAAGAGGTGTTTCGTGTTAGCAGAAAACCTTACACTCATGCGTACAGCTTGTTTTTTTCAAGTTATTAGTAGTTCTGCTTAGTGCTGGGCGATGTTCATTGATGTTTTCAAAACATCGATGTTTGGGTTCTCGATGTTCGATATTTTTCCATCGATGTCGACGCACTAAAACATCGACCTACATCGATGTTATCCTTTCGATGTTAGGGAATTACATGCTTCTTATCGTAAAGGAATAAATGCATACTGTAAAAAGCAAATAATGCAAATAAACAATTATCTAGATTTGAAAAAAGAAGTACGTATATTACAATCAAATTTTCGTGGTGAAACGGAAAGAGAAATAGTGAGGTGATTGTTCATTTCATTTTCAAAGCATCGTTACAATTGATAATCATTAGTTTTTAAAATGATTTGTGCTGGGGACAGAAAACATTGTGCGGAGGAACTAATCAGAATTCTTTTAAATAGTTGGGAGGAAACAATCAGAGTGACCTTACATCACACTGCTGTCACTGACTCAATGGAGGCTAACGAAGTTAGGCCACAGGAGAGCGATACAGGTTTGTTTATTATTTCAGCTAAAGCGGTCCATACACTGCGAACATGTTGTCCATCTTGGTGTGCCACACACGAAAGCTTTGTCTCCACACACTGTCAAACTTACTGTCCAACATTCGCATAGGAACACATTTCAGGAGCTGCTAGAAATATTAATTGCTATTATTTCTTCAATAGACTTCACTCAAGAATGACCAATTGACAAACATCGCCCTGCATGGTTCAATATGTTGTCAAACTCGTAGCCCCGCCACTTGACTATAATATTTCCTTAAATAAAGACTGGGCATCGAGCAATTGTGCGTGCATGCCGGTAATATTGAAACATTTATACGAGAAGTTTACATTTTTTTTTATCTTTAAATTTGATTGTGGATGTGACTCGATAGTTACTGAGTGACGGCATAAGCTCTTTTTTCTGCCCTTAAAGAAGGGAATTTTGGATAAATCTAAGGTGAAGTGTGATTACTTGTTCATTGCCGGGAAAAAATTATTTAGTGAGGTTTCTTCTTTCTGTTGGCTTCGAGTACAGATATCAGGTGACAGTCTTTGGCCTGCACGGCGTGGATCAGTGCCGGAGGGAAAGGACAAAGTAACAAAGAAAAAAAAGTACAGAAATCGGCCAGTGAAGTTTGCGCAGCATCGATAGGGCCGAACCTGGCGCCTCCTAGAGCGCCCAAAGATTTTCTTGGGGTTAACCATCATCCAAAATCATCGTCGGAGCTTGACAGCGGAACGGCGGAGAAACCAGCAAAATCTACTGATGGGAGAGAAAAGAAAGAAAAAAAAACCCAAGAGCAAGCAGGAGAAATTTCTTATCTTTTTGTCCGTATTTTTTGTTGTTGTTTTGTTTTCACAGCGTTAATCACCAGGCCGCTGAAGCGCTTCATCGCCGGGAGATTGACAAGTAAGTACATTTACGACAAATTAATTGTAATGTAAGTAGATTGCTTTGTTTTTGTTCCTCTCCTTGTCTTCTCGGGGCTATAGGCTAATTCTATATTTCATCCTCTGTTCGTTTATTTCAACTTTTTTATATATATTTATGTTGAATCACTAAGCGTTTTTAGTGAATATTATAACAAAAAAAAACAACAGAAAAGCACTTTGATATTCAATAATCTTTAATTGTACACACTTTCATTTGACAATTATATTCGACCTGGGTAAATCTTGCGATCACGACCAAACAAAAAAACTGAAAATCCTTTTTTCGGTCCGAATTATTCTTCCTTCTTGCTGGTACCTGTAGGTAGAGAGAAACCAAATACTCGACCTGTTCTTCCTGGGTTTTTCCTTGAGAGAAAGAACAAAGGTTGAAATTTTTTGTATTATAGAAATGAGGCAGCGAGCTCACATTGATCAGTTAATTGGAAGCATTTATGACACTATTGCCGAGATGCTGTTGGTAGTGCAATTAAGGGTGACTAGGTTCAGCCGACAAGGTTGCAAAGTGCTGGTTGAGCCGCAAAACGATATTTCGGCTGTAATGCTCGACTGCATTCTACGACAGGATTATTGAAAACTATTGGCCGACGCCAACGATTCTTTGTTCTGTGTTTTATGTTTGAGCATCAATGCCCAGATTTCTAAGAAATGCAACTACATGCACTTTATATTTGAATAAGTTGTGCATGAACGCACCAGTTTTGCTTTCTTGATTGAGGCCTCCCATAAACCACCAAAGTGGGGAGATCTCGGAGGAATGAATTGCCAACGTATGCCTTCGGTTTGGCAAAATTCCTTGACAGTGTCGATGTGGCTTTCACTGAGGAATAGTCTCCTTAACTCCGACAATTCCCTCTTGGCGCCAACAAAATTAGTCGCATTGTCTGATGTGATTGCAAAACACTTTCCACGTCTTCCGATGAACCGTTTCAATGCCGCTATGAACGCATCTGTTGAAAGACTTGTCACCAGTTCTAAATGAACGGCCTTCGTGCTGAAGCAGATGAATAAGGTAATATAAGCTTTCATAAATGATTTTGATCTATTGAATGGTTTGATTGTGAATGGTCCACAATAGTCCACTCCGGCGTGCGCGAATGGATGAGCTGGTTGCACTCGCTCTTTGGGTAGCTTTGCCATTATTTGGTTTAAAGTATTTGGTTTGGATCTAAAACATTTGACGCAAGTATGAATAATAGATCTGATGAGCTGTCTGATATTCGGAATCCAATATCTCTGTCTGACTATATTGTGCAGTGTGAGGCATCCGACATGCATGTGTTTTTCATGGGATGTCTAGCATCAAAATCAATGTTGGCATGATGAAGGCGACCGCCAACCCGGATTAAGTTTTTATCATCAATAAACGGATCTAGAGATTTGATATGGCTGGAACCGAAGATTTTCTTATCCTTTTTTAGAGCTTCGATTTCGGATTTATAGTATGAGGTTTGGACCACTTTTATTATTAGCTTCTCTCCTGATGACAATTCATCTAATTCCAACTCTTTTGATGTGCTGAGTTTTGACTTTCTGCATCTACTCATGAATTTATATGCGAAAGTTCTTGTCAATTTTCTATATGAATTGATGAATTTACAAGATGCTACGAGATCATTCCTTGCTTTAACTAATAATGTGTGTCCTTTCTTTTTTCTTTCAAGAAGTACCGGTGTGACTGAGTCGGTTTTGGGCCATTCATTTTCTGTTTTGGACAAGAAAAGTGGACCATGAAACCATAATTTGCTTCCTCGTAACTGATCGGGACGAGCTCCTCTCGAGAGAATGTCTGCAGGGTTTTCATGAGTACTGATATGTTTCCATTTGACTAAGTGGCGTTCTGATTTAAGCTGAATGTTTGACACGCGATGGGAAACAAACACATTCCAAACTGATGGTGAACCAGCGATCCAAGATAATGCTACTGTTGAATCTGTCCAGCAATGTATAGCAGAAAATTCGATATCCAATGAGATGACGACTTTATCGATCAGTTCAATTAATAGAACTGCACCACATAATTCTAAGCGAGGAAGAGTTTGGGTTTTCACTGGTGCCACTCGGGATTTTGCGCACAATAGGTTTACGTTGATCTGACCTGATGTGTTTATTACACGTAAAAATACGCACGCACCGTATGCTGATTGGCTGGCATCTGAGAACCCGTGAAGTTGTATGTCTGAACAAGAATCGCTCATTACAAAACGGTTGATTTTAATTTTGTCGATGTCATCGAGATTGTCTAGGAATTTCGTCCACTTAGAGTGTAGATCCAATGGTAATTCATCCCAATCTAATTTTAGTTTCCAAAGCTCTTGCATGAATATCTTAGCAGATACAATGATTGGATTGATTAGTCCTAAAGGATCAAATAACGATGCGATTACGGAGAGGACCGCACGTTTTGTTACCTTTCGGATACTCTTGTCTTTTTCTACATGATAAAGGAACAGATCAGTGTTCGGCTGCCATCTTATGCCTAAAGTTTTAGTAATTTGACCATATTTAATTACTGTGAGTTGTTGATGAGTGGTGTTGTCAATCTTCATCAGAATCTCATTTGAATTGGTGCACCACTTATGGATACTCATGCCAGCCTTTAGCAGTGATTTGCTCAGTTGAATGCGAATTTCATTTAGTTGTTCTGTTGAATTGGCACGCGTCAAAACATCATCTACGTACATGTCACGCTCCAAAATCTTTGACGCAATTGGGAATTCATCTTTATGAAGTGAACTTAGCTCTTTAATACATCGCGTTGCTAAATATGGTGCTGAAGCGGTACCATATGTAACGGTATTTAGCCGATATGATGTTATTGAACCTGAGGTCTGGTTTTGCCACAGTATCGATTGGACGCTTGTATCATCAGGATGAATTAACATCTGACGGTACATTTTGATAATGTCTGCAGTAAGAACGTATTGATGTTTACGAAAACGACAAAGTATGGAAAACAAATCTTCTTGCACTACTGGTCCTAACATAAGAATATCGTTCAAGGATTTTCCAGATGTTGTCTTGCAAGACGCATCGAACACTACCCTTAACTTTTTTGATGCACCTGATGCCTGTTCGATCCCATGGTGAGGCATGTAGTACATCTTGGATTTTGATGTGGTTTGTTCGCAGGGTTCCATGTGATTTAGCTCTTCGTACTCCTTCATAAAATGCTGATAAGAGTTTTTGAATTCTGGATTTCTATCAAACTTCCTTTGTAAATAAGAAAATCGCAGTTTTGTCATGTCCAATGACTGACCTAAAGTTTCAGGGTTCTCCTTGAATGGAAGCCTAACTATGAATCTTCCCTCTGCGTTCCTACAAGTTGTGTTTCTGAAATACTCTTCACATCTCCTTTCTTCCAAAGTCAACGGTTTGGTATAATTCTGCACATCTTCAATTTCCCAGAATTTTCTCAACAACCTCTCAATCGGGTGATCATCTTCTTGTTTGTTTACGGCTGAACAGGTCGATGTATTGTTCTGACGGTCTTGAAAATGAGTCGCACCCGAAACTACCCAACCAAACAGAGTTTTTTGCAATACCGGTCTTTGAGCTCCCAAGTTTATTTGACCAACGCACATCAATGGCATGAAGAACTCTGCACCTAATAACAAATCGATACGAGCAGGTTGATTGAAGTTTGGATCCGCGAGATTGATATTATCAGGAATCATCCAGTCTTTTATCTCGATGAAGTCAGAAGGCTGATTTGCAGTAATATTTTGAAGCACCAAGGCCTCTGTCATTATTTTGAACGAGGTGTCACGTGATTCGATTATGATCTGAACCTTTTTGTTGACGTTAGTTTCAATTGAACCAATGCCCGAAATTGAAGAGTTGCATCTAAACTTTTTCAGATTCATTTGTTGTGCAAGCCGCTCTGTAATGAAATGTGATTGGGATGCCGAATCAAGCAGAATCCTGCATGACGTCTTGACTCCTGTAGAAGAGCTTACATTCACAACTGCTGTCGCGATTATTATATCCTTCCCATTGACTGCACTTTCTCGATTGGTTGCCGACAAACAGTTTGAAGGGCACTTTGGATTGAAAGGGTTCCCTGTGCTAATTTCGGTATCAGTTTGAATATTTATAGGTGCTGCTTCTGAGCGATATGGAGAATTGAAGTGAAGAGTGGTGTGATGACGTTGGGAGCATTTCAAACAAGATGAAGATTTACAATCTTTTAAGCTGTGGCGTGTTCTTAAACAGTTAATGCACAGTTTGAGTCGCTTAATCAGCTTGTATCTTTCCTTCGAAGTCAAGTTTAGATATTGAGAGCATTTGGACAAGAGATGGTCGCTCCTTTGGCAAAAGCAGCAGCGTTTGTTTGGTGATTGAGTGGAAATACACGTAAGTAACCTCCCTGTATTGTCGCGCTTTCTAGTGATTGTGGAGCTGGAATTGTCATGGATGAATTGTGCTCCATGTACATGTTCCATCGTTTGGCACCTTTTTTGAAGGAACTCTATGAATTTGTCCCACTTTGGTATTTCATTTAAGTTTGCTGACTCTTCCCACCATGCTCTGGTTCCGGAATCTAACTTTGACGCCATTATATTGAGTAGAACCACCTCAGCAATTTGTTCCTTGGAACCTAAAGACTGAAGTGCTCTCATTTCTCCACTGATAAAATCTACTAAATTTCGCAGTTGGTGAACAGAACCCTTATTCACAGGAGGGGCGTTTAATATTTCGTTTATGTGAGCACCAAATATTAGTCGAGTGTTGCTATATCTCTTGTTCAATAATTCAAGTGCTTTTTGATAATTTTAGTTGGTGCATTCTAATGATCGAATGACACTCGATGCTGTGCCAGCCAAACAAGATCGAAGTATTTGAAATTTTTCAACACCTGATAGCTGAGAGTCATCATCCACCACCGTTTTAAACATGTTGATAAAATCGCACCATTTCGAATAGCAGCCTTCGAATTTTGGCAATTGTATTGTAGGTAAAACCGACTTGAGTTTAGTTGTACCATTACTTTGACTGGATGACGCGCAGTTGTCAAGATCCGGACGCGAATAGCTTGCTTTCAAAGTGAGAAGCTTTTCTTTTAACGAGGAGTAAATGTCTTCAAATTTGTTCCTATGCTCTACTTCACTGATGTCACCCAATTGCTCGATGCAGGTTTGATCGTTATCATATTTTGCAAAATAATTTTCTAATAAAGACAGTTTTATACTTATCTGAATTTCAGTCCATTTATCCCCGTTGGTTTCGATTGCTTCAGCCAATCTGGCGAGTAGAGTGAAAGCCACTTTCCTAGAATGTTGTGCTGGATTTGTTTCTGCCATGATGCTTGCACTTGTACTTTGCACACTTCCTTTTTTTCACAAAGATTTCACAAATTTGTTTAGTACAATTCACACAATTCACTCACAATTTTTCACTGATATCCGTTTTTTGATTTCAATCTATTCAATGTTCACTTGCTAATTTATTTTCACTGTTTAAATATCTGCCCGTTTGATATCCGGCTCGAAGGACCTTGTTGAATAACTAAGCGTTTTTAGTGAATATTATAACAAAAAAAAACAACAGAAAAGCACTTTGATATTCAATAATCTTTAATTGTACACACTTTCATTTGACAATTATATTCGACCTGGGTAAATCTTGCGATCACGACCAAACAAAAAAACTGAAAATCCTTTTTTCGGTCCGAATTATTCTTCCTTCTTGCTGGTACCTGGAGGTAGAGAGAAACCAAATACTCGACCTGTTCTTCCTGGGTTTTTCCTTGAGAGAAAGAACAAAGGTTGAAATTTTTTGTATTATAGAAATGAGGCAGCGAGCTCACATTGATCAGTTAATTGGAAGCATTTATGACACTATTGCCGAGATGCTGTTGGTAGTGCAATTAAGGGTGACTAGGTTCAGCCGACAAGGTTGCAAAGTGCTGGTTGAGCCGCAAAACGATATTTCGGCTGTAATGCTCGACTGCATTTTACGACAGGATTATTGAAAACTATTGGCCGACGCCAACGTTTCTTTGTTCTGTATTTTATGTTTGAGCATCAATGCCCAGATTTCTAAGAAATGCAACTACATGCACTTTATATTTGTATAAGTTGTGCATGAACGCACCAAAATGCAACCATATGCATTTTACACTAATATTTCGGGTTTCAATTTCGTGCCTCAACATGCCCCCCGCCTTGAAGGGACTTCAATATCCGCATCGTCGTCAGAAATTGGTAATATACAATCAATATATCTACGATATACCCCTTGAGGAGTTTTGACATCAGCTACTCGTATGCGACCATCATCCCCTGCTATGCAGTTTGTTATTCTTCCAAGTATCCAAGTACAAGGAGGATGGTTTTCCTCCTTTAGTAGAACCAGGGTACCATTGGTGATGTTCTCATGCAAGTTACTCCATTTGTGTCTTTGTTGGAGGGTATTTAAATATTCTTTGCTCCAACGTTTCCAAAAAATCTGTTGTAATCTACGTACGTGCTGCCACCGAGATAGTCGAGATATTCTCACGTCTGTTATGTTTGGTTCTGGTATTGACTCCATAGTTCTACCAATCAAGAAATGTGCTGGAGTTAATGCTGTTGCATCATTCGGATCAGTTGATATGGGAGTTAGAGGTCTTGAATTCAAAATTGATTCGACTTGAATTATCATTGTATTGAATTCCTCGAAGTTCAGAGGTTCTTTTTTCAATGTCTTTACTAAAAGCAATTTTGCTTTCTTGATTGAGGCCTCCCATAAACCACCAAAGTGGGGAGATCTCGGAGGAATGAATTGCCAACGTATGCCTTCGGTTTGGCAAAATTCCTTGACAGTGTCGATGTGGCTTTCACTGAGGAATAGTCTCCTTAACTCCGACAATTCCCTCTTGGCGCCAACAAAATTAGTCGCATTGTCTGATGTGATTGCAAAACACTTTCCACGTCTTCTGATGAACCGTTTCAATGCCGCTATGAACGCATCTGTTGAAAAATTTGTCACCAGTTCTAAATGAACGCGTACCTGAACATCCCTCTTTATATAAAGTGTACATTTTTGCGATACTTGAATTTGACTCTAAGTACTTCCTTGAAGTATCCCTGGGGCAATAATGTGATTCGACAACAGGGAAACTTTCGATATTTCTTCTAAGTTCTTCTATTTTTTTAGGATCTGTGACCTTTTTGACATGTTTGCCCTTTTTGGGAGAGATAATATAATATATATATATATATGTAATATCCAAGGTCTTCAGAAAGAACTTTTGGCACACTCTAAGCATACTGTCATTGTTTTGAAAAAAATATTTATAGGAGCTCAATCTGGACTTTTTTTGGTTATATTTTACACGCTTGACGCTTACTCTCTTTTCAAATTTCGAGTAAAAATGATTTTTTGACTTGTCGTCTATTTTCCAAAAGCTTTATTGTATGTTTTGTCTGTCCGATGCTTTAAATATCGTTTGACACTTAAAAGTACAATTCGGTAAACAGCTATTATTACTAACCTCAACATTCACAGTTCTTGGTGGATGAACGCGCCCATTTTGGCCAACATACTCCTCACCTCTCTCTCTGGCAAGCTTTCATACATTCCTTTTCCAGTTTTCTGGTTCCTTCTTCTTTCACGAGAGGGTGATGAAGCCTGCGGTGTTAGTTGCGAGCCCGACGGCGTACATATATAACTTGTAGTCCAAGGACCCTCGGTATTCCTAAGCGGGTCATCATTAAACAAAGGACTTGATCTTGGCAACAGGAGTTTTTTGTGCTGACTTCTTTTCTTTTTAGTTCTAGTCTTAGGTGTAATATCTACGTCACGTTTATTGTTTATAGTGAAATCCGGATCCGCATATCAATCATCAGAATTGCAGTCTAACGCTTTAGGTGTATCTTCACTTAGTCTAAAACAAGCCTAAATACATTTTAAAATCATGATTATGAAAAATTCCTCAAACGCATTTAAAACTTCAATAGGAACGTCCGGCACTGATGAAGACTTCCTACAATACATTAAAATAAGAAGAAAAATACCAAAAAAATATTTTATAATTTTACCTGCTTCGAATCCAACAAGATGTTTACGCGCCAATGATCAACCCGGAACTGAAAGCCTGTGTACTACGCCACGCGGCTTTATATAAAGCCTGCTATCCCTCCCAAAAATTATGTTGGTATACAACAAACAAACATGCACTGTGGTTTATACAAATTATATGGTGAACCATAAATAAGCAATAACTTTTTTTTAGTTTTTGCTATTTTTGTGGTATACCCTCATAAATCAGTTGCGTATACGCTATCTCTAAAATTCAATTTTAATACTTATTTGTCTTACCTCACAATAAAATTATATTTAAACGTTATATGACAAATAAGCATCAAACAAATATTTCTAGTTTTGCATATAAACGAACTTGACTTACGGTATCTTTTTATTGAATAGAGATAAGATAATTCTGATTTCAGCAATCGAAAGATAGTAATGCATATACCCCAAATAAGTCAACAACTCAAAAATTACCAAAATGCATATACCATACTTATTATTATATTAGTATTCGACCGACGATTTGTATTGTGAATTATATTGCCTGTGCTTCTGTTAAGTACTTAAATAGAGTTTTTTTTAATTATTATTGATTTCAGAGTTGATTTCATAATCTTACTAAAAAATTTATAGAGGCAACGTATACTTTAAAGTTGTCCAGCAGCAACCATGTACGGACAGGGATAAGTGTTCACAGCCACTCAGATCCGAATTGTCAACAATTTCAATTTTGCCGCTGGGAATCTTAATGTGAAAGGTAGTTTTAAAGTTGAATTTGTTGAATGAAAAGTTCATTTAACATTGTTTATTTTCTCCTGTGAATGTAAATTAGTGTTCTTGTTCAGGAAGATTATTAAAGTGATAAAAAATGTCTAATAATTATTGACTAGGAGCAAATTTGGTGGCGGCTTTGGTATTTGAAAAGCAGTCTCAGCTTTTCTTCTGATTGCTAATTATTTTCAGCATATTCCAAATTTCGTCGGTCGAATACTTATTTGTGGTGTGCGACAAATTCTACATTTTGCGATATCGCATTTGAAGTTTGATGGAAAATAAATACTAATTCTTATAAAAAATATTTTATTTTTTATTTTTGAAAATAGGTCTAGTTTGTTAGCACTTTTAACTCCTTCACAAAGCAGCAAACCGTTTTATTTTACTTTTATATAATAACGTTGTTTATCTTTTCTTAATTTTGCATACAATAAAAACTGTTAAAGCATAACCTTAATGTTTCATTATACAACAAAATGTTGCAAATATGATAAATAAGTATTGAAATCATTTATGTCCGTTGTGGACATATACCACATTTTACTTTGGGAACATAAATAAAAAAAAAAACAGGAAATCAAGCATACGTTCTTTATGATAGTTAAAGACGTTTGTTTTTACTGGTAGGACAATAATGCAACTTAGCAAACTCTTGCCTTAATCTTTAAATTCAAATTTAAAAATTCCGTTTTTTTTCAAGTTATTAGTATTTCTGCTTACAAATATAACGCAAGAGATCAATCCTTTTACCTGAAAATTATTTCTTGGGTTTAAATTATTAGTAATTTAAGAGGACAGCAATGTAAATATTATTGTAAATAAAATATTCTTGAAGTTTGTACACAAAATATAAAATTCAAAGTTTTTAAATTCTAATTCATTGCTTGCAAGTCATAGCTATTAAAGTACCAATAACCTCATTATTTGAAAACATAAATTTTTATTTTAGCTCATATATTCATTACTATTTTTACTATGTTACTATGTATAACTATGTATTTAATATTTATTTTGCATACAGCATTCTAACATTTTTAAATATACATATTTAGAAAATGCAAAAGGTATATAAACACAAAAAAAGGTCTTCATAATAATGTATTTAGTTGTAACGTCTTAATCACAGCGTAGTTTCAATTAAGTTTTATAGTAATTTTGGGCGACATTGTCCATGTATTTTAACATTGAGATTATATCTTTTTTTCCTCTTTGTTTATAATAGCAACATATTTTGACTTAGGCACATCTGGAAGTGATAAATGAAGTATACGTGTTTTAGGAAACATTATTTTTACATTAATAAAAGGACCACCAAACCTTGTTTTGTAATCAAGTGATAATAAATTGTTGGAACTAAACTTGATATATCTGACTTTAGTAAATGGAACTATCGAAAATCTTTGTGATGCAATATTATAATTGATGAAATCTCCATTTTTAATTTGCAATATTTTTAGCTTAGTAGATAAGCTATGGCGTCACCAGATCACCGTTTTAGCTTCCAGGATTTCGCCACAGATGGCGCCACCGTCGCTATGTGGTTTGAGCCCATACTAAATGCAGTTATTAGTATTTCTGCTTAAAAATATAACGCAAGAGATCAATCCTTTTACCTGAAAATTATTTCTTGGGTTTAAATTATTAGTAATTAAGAGGACAGCAATGTAAATATTATTGTAAATAAAATATTCTTGAAGTTTGTACACAAAATATAAAATTCAAAGTTTTTAAATTCTAATTCATTGCTTGCAAGTCATAGCTATTAAAGTACCAATAACCTCATTATTTTAAAACATAAATTTTTATTTTAGCTCATATATTCATTACTATTTTTACTATGTTACTATGTATAACTATGTATTTAATATTTATTTTGCATACAGCATTCTAACATTTTTAAATATACATATTTAGAAAATGCAAAAGGTATATAAACACAAAAAAAGGTCTTCATAATAATGTATTTAGTTGTAACGTCTTAATCACAGCGTAGTTTCAATTAAGTTTTATAGTAATTTTGGGCGACATTGTCCATGTATTTTAACATTGAGATTATATCTTTTTTTCCTCTTTGTTTATAATAGCAACATATTTTGACTTAGGCACATCTGGAAGTGATAAATGAAGTATACGTGTTTTAGGAAACATTATTTTTACATTAATAAAAGGACCACCAAACCTTGTTTTGTAATCAAGTGATAATAAATTGTTGGAACTAAACTTGATATATCTGACTTTAGTAAATGGAACTATCGAAAATCCTTGTGATGCAATATTATAATTGATGAAATCTCCATTTTTAATTTGCAATATTTTTAACTTAGTAGATAAGCTATGGCGTCACCAGATCACCGTTTAAGCTTCCAGGATTTCGTCACAGATGGCGCCACCGTCGCTATGTGGTTTGAGCCCATACTAAATGCAGGTTTGTGTCTTGGTTTTATTGGTTTGGGTCTCGACTGCGCCCTTGCGGGATTAATCGACTACCAGGATATGTCATTTGATTTTGACTGCACCCTAGCGGCATTAGCCGGTACTAACAGCATGCTCCCGTACTACGGTTTTCTTAAATAGATATGTGGTGCGCCTAAATGTAGGCTTTTGGTTTCATTGAGTCTCGACTGCGCCTTAGCGGGATTAATCGGTACTACCGGGATGTGTCATTTGGTCTTGACTGCGCCCTAGCGGCATTAGCAGGTACTACCAACATGCTCTCGTACTACGGTTTTCTTAAATACATACATAGGTGCGCCTAAGTGTAGGGTTATGGTTTTGAACTAATATTAGTAATAATTAAGGTTAACGCTAGGAAATTTTTGTTCATGCCAATGGATTCTAGATGGTTGGGGTGGGGATATTAGGGGGGACGAAATTTAGAGATATTAGCGATTTTACCTTTTCATATATAGTTAATATTATTAATAATTCAAGCTACCTAGGATAGTTTTGTTCATGTCAATAGATTCTAGAAGGTGTTATAGGGGCGGGGGTTAGAGGGGGGATAAAATTTTGTTAGAAATCCTCTACGGGCTATGGTTTTCGATATATTAGCGATTTTACCTTTTTAGATATAGTTAATATTAGTAATAATTCAAGTTTTTTTTCGCTCATGGGGGTGCTGCGTTTAAATGTAGGCTTTGTTCAGCATCATTCAAATTTCACAACATGACATCACCATGAACAGATTCTAGAAGATGTCAGTGAGACATTAGCCGATACTACCAGCATGCTCCGGTACTACGGCTTTCTTGGATGTGTGGTACGATTCTCTTGGATATGTGAAGTTTTTGCTTCACTTTTGGCCCACACGTGGCAGCATGCTACGGTTTTGGGACGTTTTTTGCTTCACTTTTGCCCACACGTGGCAGCATGCTACAGTTTTGGGTTGTTTTTGCTTCACTTTTTTGGATGTGTGGGGTGCGCCTAAATATAGGCTTTTGTTGTTTTCAAGTGTTGCGCCTGGTTTTGAATTAATATTAGTAATAATTGATTTTTCTTGAGCGCCTAAATGTAGGCTTTTGGTTTTGAACTAATAATTATAGTTAATAGTAGGAAATGTTTGTTCATGCCAATGGATTCTAGAGGGTTGGTATGTGGAGGGGGATAATGAAGATAGGGAGGGGGGGGTACTGAAATTTTCATCAGAAATCCTCTACGGGCTCTGGTTTTCGAGATATTAGCGTATTAATATTTCAAGTTATTTTTGCTCATGGAAATGGATTCTTGGCGGTGTGGGGCTTTGGTTTTCGAGATATTAGCGACATCTGTTTGGGCGGCAAACGCCATTTCTTGAGTAAGGTTCCCTAGCGGCCTTAGCCGGAACTACCAGCATGCCTTGGCTTTGCTGTTTTCTTTTACCAGCGGGAGAGTTCTAGATATCAGCATGACGTCATCACGGTTTTGCTGTTTTCAAATGCTGCACATTTTCTTAGCAGGGAAGTTGTAGATATCAGCATCATTCGAATTTCACAACATGACATCACCTTTGCTTGATGTTTTCTCAGCAAATTATTATTAGTGGGTTTAGGGGGTGCGTGTATTGAAAAGTCACAGTTGCTCTTTCGAGTGCAAACACCATTTATTGAGTAAGGTTCCCTAACGGCATTAGCCGGTACTTCATATGTTGTTCACCTCGAGGGAAAGTAAGGTTCCCTAGCGGCATTAGCAGGTACTACCACCATGCCTTGGATTTGCTGTTTTCCTTTATTATCGGGAGGTTGTAGATATCAGAATGACGTCATCTTGGTTTTGCTGTTTTCAAGTGGTGTGCCTAAATAAGTTTTCTTAGCGGGGAAGTTGTAGATATCAACATCATTCGAATTTCACAACATGATATCACCTTGGCTTGATGTTTTCTTAGCAAATTATTATTATTGGGTCTTGGGGGGTGCATGCATTGAAAAGTCACAGTTGCTCTTTCGAGTGCAAACACCATTTCTTGAGCAAGGTCCCCTGGTGGCATTAGCCGGTACTACTCCAGCATAGGGAAATAGCATAGGATTTTGATTTTGTTTCTTAAATTCGCTTATTTTTCATCTCGAATCTTGGGGATACGAGACCACTTTGGGGATACGAGACCACTTTTAGCGCTCTCCAGCATAGGGAAATAGCATAGGATTTTGATTTTGTTTCTGAAGTTCGCTTATTTTTCATCTCGAATTTTGGGGATACGAGACCACTTCTAGCGCTCTCCAGCATAGAGAAATAGCATAGGATTTTGATTTAGTTTCTGAAGTTCGCTTATTTTTCATCTCGAATGGTCCCCTGGTGGCATTTGCTGGTACTATCAATTTTTGTTCATCTCGGGCTTGGGGATACGAGATCACTTACAGCGCTCTTCAGCATAGGAAAATAGCATAGAATTTCGATATTTCTTGAGTAAGGTTACCTAGCCGCATTAGCCGGAACTAATAACATGCCTTGGTTTTGCTGTTTTCTTTTATTAGCGGGGAAGTGCTAGATATCAGCATGGCGTCATCTTGGTTTTTATTGAAAAGTCATAGTTGCTTTTTCGAGTCCAAGAACCATTTCTTGAGCAAGGCCCCTGGTGGTATTTGCTGGTACTACCTATGTTGTTCATCTCGGGTTCGGGGATAAGATATCACTTACAGCACTCAACAGCATAGGATTTCGATATTTCTCGAGTAAGGTTACCTAGCGGCATTAGCCGCAACTACTAGCATGCCTTGGTAAAAAGGTTTAGGTTTTATGAAAAATTGTTTACTAATTCGAGGCGAAAAATCTGGAAAATTCCATCTATAAAATCTTGCAAATATTTCTATTAAATAAATTCACCTCAATGTTTTTAAATGTACTTTACTTGCGAAAAATTAAAGCTGTTATCAGAGCTGTTTTAAATCTGTTAATATGTTATCAGAGCTGTTTTGAAAGCTGTTAAGCTGTTATCAGAGCTGTTTAAAAGCTGTTAAGCTGTTATCAGAGCTGTTTGAAAAGCTGTTAAGCTGTTATCAGAGCTGTTTGAAAAGCTGTTCAGAATTCATCACAATTCTGATATCATTAAAACGTGCAAATTTACATGTCGACACATGTATATACCGACCTAAAGAAACAAATATGTTAGGTCTAAATTGTAATAATTTCGCAGAGAGATGAGCCAGATAACTGTCCACGGGCAGTACATTGCATTCACGCATGGTAATTTTTTTTTATCGATCTAAAGCAAATTATCATCAGAAGTTCAAATTATCAACGCTGCAGTGAAGTGAGCCAGCCAGAAACAACTGTACACGGGTAGTACAATGCATTTGCACTTGGTAAGTTGAAAATAAAAATCTATTTAGAAAAAATTCAGTAGGCAACGAATATTTCTGACTGAATAGAATTCACAAACAAGTTTTTATTTATTTATTTAATTTTTTTTTCTTTTGTTGCATTTTAAACAATAGAAAACGAAGTGCAGCTGCTATGCAAATATGCCATGCGCCTTTGAATGCCGTTCTTTGGTGCCATGAGCAACCCATGGCTATATAAATCAGAATCTGACTTGACTCGTTCTCTTTTGCAGTTTGGCAGTGCAGTGATCAAGTTGGTATTCTAATTCCTAGTGTTATTTCCAAGTGCTCTAAATTTTATTAACATTTCCCAGTGTGATTTCTAAGTGCTATAAATTTTACTAACATAAACCACTTTATTACGGGTCTCGACCGAATAAAGATTCTTATTGCGGGTATCGACCGAATAAGAAATATACTAACATAAACCACTTTATTACGGGTCTCGACCGAATAAAGATTCTTATTGCGGGTATCGACCGAATAAGAAATTTACTAACATAAACCACTTTATTACGGGTCTCGAGCGAATAAAGATTCT
This sequence comes from Dioctria linearis, assembly GCA_963930735.1. NCBI lineage: Eukaryota > Metazoa > Arthropoda > Insecta > Diptera > Asilidae > Dioctria > Dioctria linearis. The sequence continues at coordinate 73,593,939 of OZ005744.1, read as the reverse complement.
TATTGCGGGTATCGACCGAATAAGAAATTTACTAACATAAACCACTTTATTACGGGTCTCGACCGAATAAAGATTCTTATTGCGGGTATCGACCGAATAAGAAATTTACTAACATAAACCACTTTATTACGGGTCTCGACCGAATAAAGATTCTTATTGCGGGTATCGACCGAATAAGAAATTTACTAACATAAACCACTTTATTACGGGTCTCGACCGAATAAAGATTCTTATTGCCGGTATCGACCGAATAAGAAATTTACTAACATAAACCACTTTATTACGGGTCTCGACCGAATAAAGATTCTTCTTGCGGGTATCGACCGAATAAGAAATTTTCTAATTTAAACCACTTTATTACGGGTCTCGACCGAATAGAGATTCTTATTGCTGGTATCGACCGAATAAGAAAGTTACTAATTTAAACCACTTTATTACGGGTCTCGACCGAATAAAGATTCTTTCTGTGGGTATCGACTGCAGTCAGAATTAATAACCTCACTTTATTCTGGATATCCACTAGAATAAAGAATAGTCCAATTCCAAACCTCCTTCAATTAGAAAACCAATTTGATCTAGTGCCTAATACTGAGCTGGTGAGTACATTGTCAGATACAATAAAATTTTCTAACCATAAATTTAATTTAATCTTACTTATTCTTTCACATTTATTCAATATTAAATTTAGCTTTGCAGATAAATTTGAATTATAATTGTGGTTTTGATATAATATTATCAGGCATATATATTATATATTAATTACAAATTATAGCATATTGAATTTTAAAAAATCTAGTTGGAGTGCGAGTTACAGTGTAGTAAACTTGGTGAACCGAAGAATTAAGCTACGAAAATACTGACTTTAAACCAGGGTTATAAATTTCATCACATTTCTTCATTATTTGCGTGTTCGCTCTAACTACGGGCAGAACATTTTATGGTCCTTCGAGCCGGATTTAAAGTCTAGTGGTATATATTCTCGGTTTTTCAAACATGTCTGCACTTCAAAAACTTTTCGCTAACCAAGTCACCTCTGCACAAATATTCCAAAAATCGTTCAATAACTACAAAAATACTGATGTAGAGAAACGAACGAGAGGACTTATTTCTGAGCGGTTAATCGCCATAAACGAAATTTGGTCTGACTATAAGAATACGCATTATACGATTATCCAAGCTACTCAGGCTTTAGAAGATAGCGAATTGCAGAAATACGACTATTTTGCCAACGATCAGTTCTCAAGTGTGGAAAATAAATACTACACGTTTCGAGGTATTCTCAGAGATGCACTGGATGCATTCGGAACAAAAGTAGAATCAAAGCCAAACACGGAGAATGAATCTTCCTCGTTTTTGAGATTGAATAGCATCACAATCCCAAGATTCTCAGGGTCATATGAGTCATGGAGGTCGTTTCGTGATCTATTCCAATCCCTGGTGCATACAAGTTCTGCGTTATCTCCAGTACAAAAATTGCATTATTTAAAATCAAATATTTCTGGAGAAGCAGAACATTTGTTGCGTCAGCTTCCAATGACCAACGCGAGTTACGACAACGCATGGAAGATATTGCTTAACAGGTATGACAATAAGCGAGTATTAATAAATGCTCAATTAAAAATACTGTTCAGTCTACCTAAAGCGACACAAGAGTCAGCCAAGGCACTAAAAATAGTGCTGGACAAATCTTCCGAATGTATTTACGAACTAGAAGCATTGGGAGTCCCCACTAAGCACTGGGATACAATCTTAATTGACATGCTAGTGCAATGCTTGCCAGCAGAAACACATCGTTTATGGGAGCAAGAAGTGAATAGCGTAAACGAACTTCCCACCCTTGAATCTTTAAAGAAATTTCTAGAGAAAAGATTCCGAACTCTAGAAGCAATCGCAGATACGAAACCACATTTAATGAATAAACTAGCTCAGATTTCAAAAGTATCAACTCACTTTACGTCATCTGGTGACAGATGTACACTTTGTAAAGAGCAACATCGTTTATACAAATGCCCCAAATTTGTAAAATTGGATGTAGACGCTAAATTTAAAATCGTCACATCAAATAGCTTGTGTAGAAACTGCCTTTCAAAAGGTCACAATTCAAAGTTCTGCTCAAGCAAATTTACATGCCAACGATGTGGAAGGAAGCATCATTCCTTACTTCATAGGAATAGCACAAATACACAGAGCTCACACAAGGCCACATCAAATTCTCTAGAACAAGTTCAACCTTGTGAATCACCTTCCACGTTTAATATTTACTCGCTTCATGCAAGTCAATCTGTAAGAACTACACAAGCCTTGCTTGCCACAGTATTGCTTAAAGTTCCGTCAAGAAAGGGTACCATGTTTACTCTGCGAGCCTTGATTGACTCAGGTTCCCAAGTCTCGTTCATAACACAAGCCGCCGCACGCAAGCTGCAGTTGGCCGCTACGAAGTCCGTCTGCCCTTCATCAATGAAAGTCTTAGCTTAGGAGACTCTCGTGGCATGGCTGTACGAAGATTGCATAGTTTAGAGCGTAAACTACAGCAAAATCCTGAGCTTAGTCAGGAATATAAAGCCTGTATTAATGAGTATCAATCATTAGGACACATGACAGCAGTTGACAAGGAAGTTAATAAAGATAAATGCTATTATCTTCCTCACCACGCCGTTATTAAAGAGAGTACAACTACCAAAGTTCGAGTTGTCTTCGATGCTTCAGCTAAGTCCTCTAATCGGAAAAGTCTAAATGAACAGTTGCATACAGGCCCAGTACTGCAATCCGAACTCTTCTCAACGTTACTTAGATGGCGAAAGTACAAATTTGCCATGTCAGCCGACATAGAAAAACTGTACCGAATGATAAACGTTCAATCTCCAGATCAAAATTACCAAAGGATTGTTTGGAGAAACCACCCCAATGAAGCCATCAAAGATTTTAAGTTAACCACTGTTACATTCGGTACAACTCCAGCTCCATATTTAGCAATTAAAACCTTACATCAGGTAGCCACCGATGAAGCTGCTAAATATCCTATAGCTTCCAGAATTATACCACGGGATTTTTATGTTGATGATTTGCTCACTGGTGCAGATTCCATCGAGGAAGCGTTGGAAATACAAAAGCAGCTTATTAACCTCTTATCGTCAGCAGGATTCAATTTAAGGAAGTGGGTCGGCAATGCATCGGATCTCTTGTCAAGCATCCCAGAAGAACATAGGGAAGTACAACTTCCTTTACGGTTCGCAAGTGATGAATCTGTAAAAACATTGGGAATCCATTGGCACCCGAGAACTGATCACTTCACTTTGCAAAACAAACAGTGTGCAGATCGAATGTCTACAAAGCGTTCGGTTTTGTCAGAAATTGCTTCACTCTTTGATCCACTTGGTTGGATATCTCCAATCGTAGTCACAGCCAAAATTCTGATGCAAGCTTTATGGCTTTCTGGATGCTCATGGGACGATCAAATTCCTGCGCACATTGACCGCCAGTGGCGACAATTTAAGGCAAAATTAAGTACCATCAGCACAATACACATACCACGGTGGGTATGCACCAGTGACTTATGTACATGCCAAATACATGGATTTGCCGATGCGTCCAATCAAGCCTATTCGGCGGCCGTTTACATCCGTGCCATAGATCCCGAAGGAAACGTCCATGTAAATTTACTGATAGCAAAATCCAAAATAGCACCTGTTAAACCTGTCACACTTCCTCGCCTCGAGTTATGTGACGCTGTACTTTTAGCTAGGCTTATTAATCGTGTTAAAACAGACCTCGAATTTGACAAAGTTCCCATATTTGCTTGGACGGATTCATCTATAGTCCTAGCTTGGATTCACAATCATCCGAACAAATACAAAACCTATGTAGCAAACAGGATTGCTGAAATTCAAAACCTAATTGATATTCCGTCATGGCGTCATGTACGGTCTGTTGACAACCCCGCCGTTTGTATCTCCAGGGGCATTGAACCTACATCTTTAAGTTCCCACAAAATATGGTGGCACGGCCCTCAGTGGCTATTGAGCTCTGAAGAAAATTGGCCTCAGTCAAAACCCTTGGCAGACAATATTATCGAATCTGAGCAAAAGCAAGTAAGCTGTTTAACTACAACTCATTCAGACATCAATGAGTTGTTTTGTAAATTCTCAACATTTGTCAAGCTGCAACGTGTCATTGCTTATTGCTTCAGATTTATTAACCACAGTCGGAAGACCATTTCCAACACTCATCGTAACAGTTCATTGCTTCTAAAACCATCCGAAATGATTCAAGCGAAACATTCGTTAATCAAGTTAGCTCAAAGGACTGCATACGAAAAAGAAATTAGGCAACTGAAGGCAGGCATTTCACTACCTACCAAAAGCAACATCTTGTCTCTAAATCCATTGTTAGACCCGGACGAGTTATTGCGTGTGGGTGGCCGACTTCAAAACGCCAACATCCCCTTTAATCAAAAACATGCAATGATATTGCCGAAAGAAAGCAACTTGACAATATTAATAATCAATCACTTTCACACGAAAACATTGCATGGAGGTTTGCAATTAGTTCTGTCAACATTAAGAAACGAATTCTGGATTCCACAAGGACGACAAACCGTTAAACATATTTTGCACAAATGTGTTATTTGCTTCAAACAATCTGCTTTAAATAGAAACCAAATCATGGGGAACCTACCTGCTTCAAGGGTAAATATATCAAGACCCTTTCAACAAACCGGGGTGGATTACGCTGGTCCCATCAATCTGAAAATGTCCAAACACAGAGGAAATCGTTTTTACAAGGGCTATATATGCATTTTTGTTTGCATGGCCACCAAGGCCATACACATAGAGCCGGTATCCGATCTAACCACAGCAGCCTTTATCGCAGGTTTTCGACGCTTTTCTAGTCGACGAGGACTTTGCACGGACATATATTCCGACTGCGGCACCAACTTCGTTGGAGCGGACAAAATCCTGCAAAAGGATATTAAGAATGCCATGAAACAAGCCAATGAAGAAATGGCAGCAAAGGTAGCACAGGATGGAACCCGGTGGCATTTTAATCCACCTTCAGCACCACATTTTGGAAGACTATGGGAGGCAGGAGTAAAGTCGATAAAATTCCATTTAAAGCGCATATTAGGAAATTCTTCACTGACGTTCGAAGAATTCGCAACCGTTTTGGCTCAAATCGAAGCCTGCTTGAACTCCAGGCCATTATTCCCTATTTCGGATAATCCAGATGATCTAGATATATTAACACCAGGGCATTTTTTAATCGGCAGTTCATTGATAACTCCACCAGAACCAATAATTGAGACAAATATTTCATCAATAACAAGATGGAACCACATACAATTATTACAACAACAGTTCTGGAACAAATGGTCTAACGATTATCTAAATTCCTTGCAAAATAGACCAAAATGGAAAAACCCAACCTTCAATCCTAAAATTGGGGATCTAGTTCTTATCAAGGAACCAAATTTACCAGCCTGTTGTTGGGTATTAGGACGAATTATTGAACTTCATCCAGGCATGGATAAGATGGTTAAAGTCGTAACTTTGAAAACGCAGAATGGAGTGCTGAAAAGACCTATTACAAAACTAGCCATCCTTCCTTTAAGCTAAAGGACATTCCAAAATTTTAGTTGGCTTTGTCTTGTATAAAAGAACATTTATTCTTAAACTGAAAGTAATTCTTTTTATGTATTTCAACGTCATACACTTATGAACTAACCTAAAGGTTAATTTTTATTCATTCCATTTGTACTTTTTTGTATTTTGTATTTTTTTTTGTTTTTCTCTTTTTTCTCGGGAAGAAATTTAAACAAAGTTCACAAAATTTGGTATCCAAAATCGAGAGTGCATGCTTACAACTATACACATATAAAACGCAAAAACAAAAAACAAAATATCTAATTCCTCAGAAAATCATTAAAAGGCGCATTCTTGATACAAAGTTGTCATAAGTACCGCTACACTTAATAATAAAAATTTATCTCCCTAGCAAAATTTCAAAATTCATACTCCCAATCCAACATTAAGACAATTACATGTCCAATAAGTATACACGCACATCTACTTAACAAAAAAAATTTAACTAAAATTCACATTTTTTTTTACACAATTGAACAAACGTGCATTGTTGCAACAAAGTGGCATGATAGATTGTTACAACTGATAACAAATTTTCGCCTATAAAAAATTTGTTTTGCAAGATAAAATTACCCGTTAGTCCTCTTTAAATATTGATCACTTTGCAATTCAAGCCACAGTTGATTTTCAATTTCATAAATTGTAACATGGAATCACCAAAAGAAGAAAAAACGATTGAGGTTGAATTGCCTCCGACTCCAGGGAAAACCATTGAACAGGAGGTCAAGGAAGTATGGAAGCTACAAAAGCAGCTTAACAAATTAAAAGAAAAAAGGTCAAGAGCCTTATTACGAAGAAGTAAATTCGCCAGCCGTCTTCGCTATCCGCAATTGGAAGAGTTGGACACCATTGAAGTGGTCGATTCACCACCACAGTCTCCAAATCACCAACCATCAGCCGTGCCAGGAACATCCAATTTGGAGACAATGGCGGAGGTTCCAGCCCCTGGGATGAACGTTTCACAAGAGGTACTACATCAACCAGCAATTTTGTTAGGAACATCTAATTTGGAGGCTATACCACAGGTTCCACCCCCTGAGATGGACGTCTCGCAAGAGGTTTTACTCCAACCACTTAAGGTGAGCATATTAGAGGACGTAACTCTGCTACCTGTTGCAATGGACAGCAATGATTTCAAGTTAACAGTAATGGATCACGAAACGGGAGACACCGAAACCTTTATAGTGTCTTTGGAGGCACTTAAAAGGTCTAAAAGACATAAGCAGCGCTTCAAGACCAAAGGTGGAGCGCGATATAATGTACGACTGTTCAAGGACGGCACGATTAAAGTGCTAAAATAAAATAGTACAACAAAGTTTGTTATTTCTTTTCATTCTCTCTTCGTTCTCCACTGAACTCCTTTCAGCTTATATTCTGCGTTGTTCCAAAAGGGCTCAGTTATTATTCTTCCCATTGAAATTGCTCTAGTTACCTTCTGCTGCATTCTTATATTTCTGTGGATCAGCGGAGTTGTCAACAGATCGCATAGTATTTTGCATATTTGAAAGGCATTACATCCTTTCAACGGGGGGCAGTATGTTCAGAATTCATCACAATTCTGATATCATTAAAACGTGCAAATTTACATGTCGACACATGTATATACCGACCTAAAGAAACAAATATGTTAGGTCTAAATTGTAATAATTTCGCAGAGAGATGAGCTAGATAACTGTCCACGGGCAGTACATTGCATTCACGCATGGTAATTTTTTTTTTATCGATCTAAAGGAAATTATCATCAGAAGTTCAAATTATCAACGCTGCAGTGAAGTGAGCCAGCCAGAAACAACTGTACACGGGTAGTACAATGCATTTGCACTTGGTACGTTGAAAATAAAAATCTATTTAGAAAAAATTCAGTAGGCAACGAATATTTCTGACTGAATAGAATTCACAAACAAGTTTTTATTTATTTATTTAATTTTTTTTTCTTTTGTTGCATTTTAAACAATAGAAAACGAAGTGCAGCTGCTATGCCAATATGCCATGCGCCTTTGAATGCCGTTCTTTGGTGCCATGAGCAACCCATGGCTATATAAATCAGAATCTGACTTGACTCGTTCTCTTTTGCAGTTTGGCGGTGCAGTGATCAAGTTGGTATTCTAATTCCTAGTGTTATTTCCAAGTGCTCTAAATTTTATTAACATTTCCCAGTGTGATTTCTAAGTGCTATAAATTTTACTAACATAAACCACTTTATTACGGGTCTCGACCGAATAAAGATTCTTATTGCGGGTATCGACCGAATAAGAAATTTACTAACATAAACCACTTTATTACGGGTCTCGACCGAATAAAGATTCTTATTGCGGGTATCGACCGAATAAGAAATTTACTAACATAAACCACTTTATTACGGGTCTCGACCGAATAAAGATTCTTATTGCGGGTATCGACCGAGTAAGAAATTTACTAACATAAGCCACTTTATTACGGGTCTCGACCGAATAAGAAATTTACTAACATAAACCACTTTATTACGGGTCTCGACCGAATAAAGATTCTTATTGCGGGTATCGACCGAATAAGAAATTTACTAACATAAACCACTTTATTACGGGTCTCGACCGAATAAAGATTCTTATTGCCGGTATCGACCGAATAAGAAATTTACTAATTTAAACCACTTTATTACGGGTCTCGACCGAATAAAGATTCTTATTGCGGGTATCGACCGAATAAGAAAGTTACTAATTTAAACCACTTTATTACGGGTCTCGACCGAATAAAGATTCTTTCTGTGGGTATCGACTGCAGTCAGAATTAATAACCTCACTTTATTCTGGATATCCACTAGAATAAAGAATAGTCCAATTCCAAACCTCCTTCAATTAGAAAACCAATTTGATCTAGTGCCTAATACTGAGCTGGTGAGTACATTGTCAGATACAATAAAATTTTCTAAACATAAATTTAATTTAATCTTACTTATTCTTTCACATTTATTCAATATTAAATTTAGCTTTGCAGATAAATTTGAATTATAATTGTGGTTTTGATATAATATTATCAGGCATATATGTATATTATATATTAATTACAAATTATAGCATATTGAATTTTAAAAAATCTAGTTGGAGTGCGAGTTACAGTGTAGTAAACTTGGTGAACCGAAGAATTAAGCTACGAAAATACTGACTTTAAACCAGGGTTATAAATTTCATCACATTTCTTCATTATTTGCGTGTTCGCTCTAACTACGGGCAGAACAAAAGCTGTTAAGCTGTTATCAGAGCTGTTTGAAAAGCTGTTAAGCTGTTATCAGAGCTGTTTGAAAAGCTGTTAAGCTGTTATCAGAGCTGTTTTAAAAGCTGTTAAGCTGTTATCAGAGCTGTTTGAAAGCTGTTAAGCTGTTATCAGAGCTGTTTTAAAAGCTATTAAGTTGTTATCAGAGCTGTTTGAAAAGCTGTTAAGCTGTTATCAGAGCTGTTTGAAAAGCTGTTAAGCTGTTATCAGAGCTGTTTAAAAGCTGTTAATCTGTTATCAGAGCTGTTTTAAAAGCTGTTAAGCTGTTATCAGAGCTGTTTGAAAAGCTGTTAAGCTGTTATCAGAGCTGTTTGAAAAGCTATTAAGCTGTTATCAGAGCTGTTTGAAAAGCTGTTAAGCTGTTATCAGAGCTGTTTGAAAAGCTGTTTATCTGTTATCAGTTGAATAAAAAGAAGGCCATATATAAAATATCATTTATTAAAAATTAAAAAGTATTAACATATAACTCTTAGTGTATCATTCTATTTCACATCTTATAATCCTATGGGACCGAGCTGTAATCTCGATGTTAGATGTAATCAAAATTTCCTCAGTCTGTCGTTGAAATCAACGTCTGCCTACAGCGCAAGTTTCCATGATCCTTTATGAGCTCTCCAAGTATACAAAATGAGAATTTCTAGTGCTAAGTTAAATCGCACTTCTTAAGGCATGCTTCGCAATTACTTTGTGTTTGATAGAATTTAAATAGCCTCACAAGTTCTTTTAGGCATCTGGCAACACCACAACATTCGCATGTATCTGGTCCATCCGTTGAATCATCACTTGACCAAGGGAAGCTTATATAGTGCTCACCAAATTTTGAGTCAACTTTTTCAATATTTTCATATAATTTAAAAAAGTTATACCATTCTTGGATTTGTTTCTTATGCTCATCGAGTAGGATGTTATTATGTTCTCTTAAAAACTCCTCAATATCCATCTTAACAGTCCAACATTCGGGAGGATACTAACCCACTAACCAAATTCTCATGCAATTTTTTTTCCCTTTTTAGATTATTATTATTAGATTTTGTATAGAACAAACTGCCACCAAATTTTTATAGCCTTTCATTTTGCTGCTATCTATTTTCAGATATTATAGAATGTGATTTCATCTAGAACATATGAATTTATATAAGGTTTATATACGGTTTATATAAGGTTTATAAGGAAATGCAGTTACCAGATTCTTGTAAAATTTTCTTCCGCCTGTAAGATTATGTATGGGACATACAGTTTCCAGAAATCTTTTTCTTTAATGTTTACTCACAGTTAATTATAATCTTCCATACAACTTGCAATACTCATCAGCCAAGTGATTTATTGACAAGTCTTGTTTATTCACTTTCATTAATAGTAAAGAAAAATTAGGCCCACCACACCAATATTCCGAAGATAAAATTACCATATTCTTATCGAAGGCTCAAGAAATGGTGTTTGGACTCGAAAGAGCAACTGTGACTTTTCAATGCATGCACCCCCAAGACCCAATAATAATAATTTGCTAAGAAAACATCAAGCCAAGGTGATATCATGTTGTGAAATTCGAATGATGTTGATATCTACAATTTCCCCGCTAAGAAAACTTATTTAGGCACACCACTTGAAAACAGCAAAACCAAGATGACGTCATTCTGATATCTACAACCTCCCCGCTAATAAAAGAAAACAGCAAATCCAAGGCATGGTGGTAGTACCTGCTAATGCTGCTAGGGAACCTTACTTTCCCTCGAGGTGAACAACATATGAAGTACCCGGCTAATGCCGCTAGGGAACCTTACTCAATAAATGGTGTTTGCACTCGAAAGAGCAACTGTGACTATTCAATACACGCACCCCCTAAACCCAATAATATTAATTTGCTGAGAAAACATCAAGCAAAGGTGATGTCATGTTGTGAAATTCGAATGATGCTGATATCTACAATTTCCCTGCTAAGAAAAACGTGCAGCATTTGAAAACAGCAAAACCGTGATGACGTCATGCTGATATCTAGAACTCTCCCGCTAGTAAAAAGAAAACAGCAAAGCCAAGGCATGCTGGTAGTTCCGGCTAAGGCCGCTAGGGAACCTTACTCAAGAAATGGCGTTTGCGCCGAAACAGATGTCGCTAATATCTCGAAAACCAAAGCCCGTAGAGGATTTCTGATGAAAATTTCGTTCCCCCTCCCCCACCCCACACCGCCAAGAATCCATTTCCATGAGCAAAAATAACTTGAAATATTAATACGCTAATATCTCGAAAAGCAGAGCCCGTAGAGGATTTCTGATGAAAATTTCATTACCCCCCCTCCCTATCTTTATTATCCCCCTCCACATACCAACCCTCTAGAATCCATTGTCATGAACAAAAATTTCCTACTATTAAGTTTAATTATTAGTTCAAAACCAAAAGCCTACATTTAGGCGCTCAAGAAAAATCAATTATTACTAATATTAATTCAAACCAGGCGCAACACTTGAAAACAACAAAAGCCTACATTTAGGCGCACACACAATCCAAAAAAGTGAAGCAAAAAACTTCCCAAAACCGTAGCATGCTGCCACGTGTGGGCAAAAGTGAAGCAAAAAACGTCCCAAAACCGTAGCATGCTGCCACGTGTGGGGCCAAAAGTGAAGCAAAAAACTTCACATACCCATGACAATCGTACCACACATCCAAGAAAGCCGTAGTACCGGAGCATGCTGGTAGTATCGGCTAATGTCTAAACTGACATCTTCTAGAATCTCTTCATGGTCATGTCATGTTGTGAAATTCGAATGATGCTGAACAAAGCCTACATTTAAACGCAGCACCCCCATGAGCGAAAAAAAACTTGAATTATTACTAATATTAACTATATCTAAAAAGGTAAAATCGCTAATATCTCGAAAACCATAGCCCGTAGAGGATTTCTAACAAAATTTTTATCCCCCTCTAACCCCCGCCCTTATAACACCTTCTAGAATCTATTGACATGAGCAAAACTATCCTAGGTAGCTTGAATTATTAATAATATTAACTATATCTGAAAAGGTAAAATCGCTAATATCTCGAAAACCAGAGCCGTAGAGGATTTCTGATGAAAATTTCGTCCCCCCCTAATAACCCCACCCCAACCATCTAGAATACATTGGCATGAACAAAAATTTCCTAGCGTTAACTTTAATTATTACTAATATTAATTCAAAACCAAAAGCCTACTCTTAGGCGCACCTATGTATGTATTTAAGAAAACCGTAGTACGGGAGCATGCTGGTAGTCCCTGCTAATGCCGCTAGGGCGCAGTCAAGACCAAAAGACACATCCGGGTAGTACCTTTTAATCCCGCTAAGGCGCAGTCGAGACTCAATGAAACCAAAAGCCTACATTTAGGCGCACCACATATCTATTTAAGAAACCGTAGTACGTGAGCATGCTGTTAGTACCGGCTAATGCCGCTAGGGTGCAGTCAAGATCAAATTACATAGTAGTACATGGTAGTACCGATTAATCCCGCTAGGGCGCAGTCGAGACCCAAACCAATACAACCCAGACACAAACCGGCATTTAGTATTGGTTCAAACCACCTAGCGACGTTGGCGCCATCTGTGGCGAAATCCTGGAAGCTAAAACGGTGATCTGGTGACGCCATAGCTTATCTACTTAGCTTCACATTTGGATATTTCAACTTATTTAATTGTTTTAAAAGCGACACTGGACTAAATATGGTCAAGCCTCTCAAATGTCTCTCTATAGAGCTATGCACCGCGTCGATTTCCTGGATTAGAGGGTGGCATGGCTCGGAGTATTTATGTTCGATTGATAAAAGAGATGGATTTGCTTCAAGGAATTTTAGCAACATCAGTGAATTTAATCTATTTTTATTTTGTGGGACACAATAATCTGACCATAAAATTATGCGAATGATATCTGGGCTGTCCTTATAATAAAACTGTATTTAAACTTTATATGACAAATAAGCATCAAACAAATATTTCTAGTTTTGCATATACACGAACTTGACTTACGGTATCTTTTTCCTGAAGAGAGATAAAATAATTCTGATATCAGGATTCGAAAGATCGTAATGCATATACCCCAAATAAGTCAATAACTCAAAAATGACCAAAATGCATATACCACACTTAAGTATTTGACCGACGATTTGTATTGTGATTTATATTGCCTTTGCTTCTGTTAAATATTTAAATAGAGTTTTTTTTAATTATTATAATAATCTTACTAAAAAAATTACAGAGTCAACTCATACTTTGAAGTTGTCCAGCAGGAACCATCTACGGACACGGATAAGTGCTCCACATTAAAGAAACGAACAGCCGCTCCGATCCGAATTGTCAACAATTTCAATTTTGCTGCTGGGAATCTTAATGTGAAAGGTAGTTTTAAAGTTGAATTTGTTGAATGAAAAGTTCATTTAACATATGTTTATTTTCTCCTGTGAATGTAAATTAGTGGTCTTGTTGAGTGAGATTATTAAAGTGAGAAAAAAATTTCTAATAATTAGTGACTAGCAGCAAATTTGGTGGCTGCTTTTGTATTTGAAAAGTTGTCTCAGGTTTTCATCTGATTGCTAATTATTTTCAGCATATTCCAGATTTGTTATTGTGATTTATATTGCCTGTGCTTCTGTTAAATACTTAAAGAGAGTTTTTTGTTTAATTATTACTGATTTCAGAGTAGATTTTATATAATCTTACTAAGGAATTTACAGAGGCAACGAAGCTCGAATATTGCCCGAATTTTTCAACATCTTCTTTTTTTCTCAATAAATTCGCCTGGCGCCAAATTTATTGTCAGTTATTTAATTCAAATTCAGTTATTCAGTGTCAGATTTTCTAAAAGAAGGATGGCCACAAAACGAAAAGAGAAGTGTTCATATGGATGTGAAGGATTTCAGCATCTATTCAGATTATCGTAAGAAATTACTTATATATTATATTAAAATAAAATAATTGTCTTGAATAATTCCAATTTCTAGATAATTTATAGAGCTAAGTGATATTTTCTCCTGAGTATAATAGCAAAATTCCTCGAAGACAAATTAAGGGTTCAAGACGTTTTCGATGCGTAATAACAGTATTAATTAAATGCACCAAGCAACAGAGATATTTTGTGAACGTTGATATAATGACCTGAAAATATACTATAATAAGTGTACATCATCATCATCATTAGTCTCCTTTAATCCCTTGAGGGATATAAGGCTGCTACGGTTCCCCTGTTACGTGCGACAGTCTTTAAATAACTCTATGTTCCGATTGATGCTGCTTCTGTAAGAATAGTTTTCCTCCAAGGGTTTCGCGGTCTTCCTATACGACGGTTTTCTTTGCGGATTCCAGTAAAGGACTTCCTTTGCAATGTGATTTGATTTCCTTCTTTTAATTCCCACGTAGATCCTGTTCTGGTTTGAGTTCTTCTTTGGACACTTCGTCTTTCTAGCAAATTCATAGTATTCGGCTATGTATACATACAAGTAAAAAATCAAAACTATTGTATGACAAAACTATGAAGATGCTAACCGATTTTGGAATTAATATCTAAAATGTACATATAAAGCCACAACCAAAATTGCAGTTCGTTATCTTAACAGCTCTCAAGTTATCGATAGTATTGTGACATATGGACCTTATTATTTGTTTTTGGAGAGTTGTGTTATAAATTCCGATACACTTTACGACGAGTATATTTACAGCTTGCGTGCGAAATTATGCAATGATCCAAGTACCCTCATTAGGTTTTTTAATATGAAGAATAAATGGACAATTACACCAACACTATGAGGTTGTGACTTCACAACGGGCCCCGCTGGGATTCCGCAAGGCTTTTTAAGTCGTGCTGCACTACTGGTTCGCTGGAGGCTACCAGAGAGATTGTATTTATACAGACTTTAGTAAGGCCTTCGACAAATTATCTCAATCGGTAATTCTGGACTGAGTCTTCTTTAGATAACAGAACATATCAAGTGTTATTCCATCATTCCATCTCTAGAGTCTTAATGTTTTCGTCTGGCGTACCTCAAGGTAGGTCCACTGGTTTTCGTTCGTTTTATCTATTGACGACATTGTTTCTATTGTGAAGCATTGCATAGTTTTGATTTATTCTGATGATATTAAACTTTTCGCGCAGATTAAATCCGCCAACGTTGTGGAACATGTGCAGCTTGACGACTGGTACAAAATCAATAATTTAGAGCTCAACATTGACGAATGTGAGGAAAATCAGAGATCGGAAACCTATAACTTACGACTATAAATTCTCAGACTCTACTATTCGTCGTGCGGATTCTGTCTACGACTTACGTGTCAAGTATGACCATAAATTAGATTTTGTCTCCCATATAAACAATATTGTGCCAAAGTGTAAGCCTCTCGTGTATACTAGGAAATTGTGCACCGTAAAATTCTTCGGAATGTAAAAATCTATGAAATTATTTATAACCATCCTTATCATCTGACAAATCGTTCTAGAAGTATATGCTAAAAACCACTTTACGATATAAGCTACACAGAGAGGTCATTGTACATACGGGCATTCATCTAGGATATCGTAAGAATTGGTCTTAGACCAATTATAGTTTTTCTCCTTGTTTTTTACAAAAACTGATCTATAGGGTATACTAAGTTTGCCACATAGAAAAAATTATGATAGAGAAAAACGGATTGGAGAACCATGCTTAAAATGGAAACTTATATTGATTTCCGCATAACCGTCCGGCACGATCTTAGACCAATTTCATTCAATTAGAACATCATTATCCCATGCCGGCAAGTTTCTCTTTTTCTAGAGCAGAAAACGAGCTAAAATAATTCGGCAATCTTATCAGATAATTAATATTAATAATTGATACTTTTCAAACCCCAATTATTAGCACATGCTTCAGGAATAGGAAAGTAAATTTAAATCTTTTTAACGGCTAATATTTTTTGTTGGAAATCAAAAATATTTGTTACTATTGTTTTTACATTTCTTTATTTCTTTATTTTATAGACGAAAAGCTTGATTGAAGGCAGTAGGACTACCCCGGGAAGCCGATAGGCCCAGCGCTCGGCTATGTGAGAGGCATTTTAAAGCAGAAATGTTTGGGCCCAGCGGGGGAAGATTGCTGCCATGGGCTATGCCACATTTCGCGGAGCCCTACCAAGAAGTATAATTTAAAAATTTATTTTAAGAATTTAGACTTATTTTGACGTTTTTATTAATTTATTTTATTAATTTCCCCCTAACCTTTTTTAATATCAATTTATGTTGCCCTTTTTTTGGAAATTCGTTCGCTTTTAAATTATATTTCAGCAGGAGATCTATGCGACCCAGTATAGAGTAGGGCTGTCATGTCAGGATCCTAAGCATTTAAGTAGTCACGGTAGCTTATTTGTTGGTAGTGTAGAGACAAATAATTTACTTGGCGAAGCAGAGTGCAGTCAATATCTCATGGAGGGAATTCACGAAGAGTTGAACTTAGAAAGGGATTTTAGCAGTTGTTTGCAAGAGAATATATCTCTGCATCCCTTTGAAATTTGTAAAAGGGAAAAGAATCCCAAACTGAAAAGGCAGTATCACTTGTCACTCCGCGAAAAAATGTTTTGAGAGCAATAGGTCCATAGGTTGCAAAGCCAAATGAGAAGGCAGAAATATTAATTTTAAAAATTGAAGAAGCACGCCTATTCTTAAGATTTCTTTATTCAACGTTGCAACCATCTCCTGCCTAGGGAATTAGCTAGAGTGCTAGAAAGTTCCATACAAAATATTGGAAAAGCGAAGAAAGGACAACGATATCCGAGAGATGTTAAAGCAACTGCTTTAATGTTACATTTTCTGTCAGCAAACAGTTATCAATATGTAAAAGAGCAGTTATGTCCGCTTCCTACTGTAAGAACTTTGCAGCGATTTACGGAATCGTGGCCGTCTGCTCTCGGTAATATGGCATTTCATTTAAATGCAATGGAATTCAAATATATGCATGTCACAACATTTTCTAAATATTGTGTACTTTGCATTGATGAAATGAGCTTGAAAAGCAATTTATTTTATGACAGATCTAAGCACATAATTGTAGGACTTACAGATAATGGGCGAGTTAAGACCGACAAACTTGCGCGCAACGTATGTGTAATTATGGTGCGTGGTCTGTGTGAAAATTGTAAGTTTCCACTAGATTATATGTACGTAGATTCTTCGTGTCCGGCAGCAGATCCGAGGCCTTAGGAAAATTGGGTTTCATACCGTAGTGTTAGTAAGCGATATGGGTTCCAATTTTCAGGCATTGTCTTCCATGCTAGGAATTAGTCGTGATAATTCTACTTTTGCGATTGATTCACAACCTCTGTTTTATTTCTTTGATACGCCTCATTTGTTGAAGCACGTTAAAAACAACAAGCGAGCTTCGTTTAAGTAAAAAAGAATTTAAACTAGCTTCAAAATTAAGCAACGCCAATATGTTCCGAAAACAGTTTCCAAAAAATGAGTGTGAAGAATGCCACTCAAGTTTTGAGCCATTCAGTTGCAAGTGGGATTAAAATACATGTTAATGAGGGAACAAGTTACCTGCAACTGCTTCAGACACAGTTGAATTTATTGAAAAAATGGATCAGCTTTTTGATATATTCAACTGATCAACATTTTCGGAGCCGAAACAGATGAAAAGGCTTTTTGCCGGAACTGAAAATCAATGTCAATTTCTTAGTGAGGCAAAAGATTTAATATCCAATTTATTAATAGTGAAGGCAAGGACGTAACCAATTCCGTAAAATGTTTAAATGTTTAGAAAATATAGAAAGCCTTTCGAAATTATGGAACTTCCTCAATACGGCAGGGTTTGAATTCATTCTGGCTAGCCGTATAAATCAGAATGCCCTTGATAACTTTTTTCGAGCAGTCAGAAAATAGGGTGGAAATTGTCATCACCCACCCCACTCCACGACAATTTTCAAAAGCATTCGAAAAGTGAAAACTGCGAATATGAAAAAGATCCTTATCCTCATCCGTGGCTCCTTTGCAGCATCCCATGCCTGACATTTCTTGGATGTCGGAAACATCTCCGATGTCCCCGTGTTTTGCTACTGCCCCTACAGATTACAAAGAACTGGACTATATAGCAGAAAACGTAATAACGTATGTGGCAGGATACCTTTTCAAAAAATATAAAAAGTGGCATTTATGCCCAACGGATGGGTCGGAATGGAATGATTCAAATAGTTGCGCGTTTATTCAGTTCAAGAAATATGAGAACTCTCAACTAATCATTCTCCCTAAGGCCTTCGTTGAATACATTAAAAGGTTGGACTCTTGTTTTCCTAAAACAATATGTCGGCGATATTTCGATTCTTCTATGTTTGATACTCTTTCAAATATAGAAGAATACAAATGCTGCGACGAATTTGATAATATAAAATTATTGTGGTTATTTATTCGCGTTAGGGTGTATTACAAATTAAAATTTATTAATAAAAAGCTCAGGATTCCTGACACGAAGAAAAAAATACTTTCGGTTTGCAATCTATAGGATATTAATGTGGGATTCAAGTTTCTTCACGAAAATTAAAATTAACAGCAGAATCGGACAAGGTGTTGGAGATACAAAAGTACAAATGAAGAGAATCAAAGTTCGAATCTCGATCGAAAAGTACATGGGAACTTCAGAACAACGGCGAAGGTGCAAATCCATTTTAACGGTAACTTTTCAAAACCAACAGCATCTACTCCACAAGCAAATACTATTTTTTTATTTTATGAATGAACTGCTTTCTTTACATACTACTCTGTTTTTTGCAAGGAGTTACTTAGTTTTTTTTTATTATTTCATAAATAACGAGTTGTTCATCTTTTATAGTATTATTGAATGTATTTTTATATTATGTTTTCTTTTATAAACAAGGAGTTGTTTACTTTTTATTGTATTATTATATTAAATTATATACGTAAAAAAGTTGTATCTCGTTTGCTTGTGAAGAAGAAGCAGTTAGTATTGAAATGTATGCAGTCGGTATTCAAATGGATGCACTTGTTTTTGAAACAGTTGGTGGCGAAGTTAAAATGCTATGTATCATGTTAAGAATGTATCAACCAAAGCGCGTGAGGCTCCCAATGGACACATGCAATATTGAGGGCGTGAAAATCTCGGAAGCTTAGAGAAAACTTTATGCCTGATATGTATCCACCAAAAGACAAGAGCATGAGAACGCTGTAGATGTGCAGAGTGTACAGAGCTCTTTGCACAGCGCCGACATCTGCAAATACTCCTTGCACGCCGATTCATAAATTAACTGTCATCCGAGAATCAAGCTATGCTGCCGCATTTATGGATTTAGCTTACTTGAGGAGTAGACTCATAAGTGGTGGGAAAATCACTGAATTACTGCGTTTCGCTGGGAAACATGAAATCAACATGCGTTCACTATTTGTTAATTGTTTTTCGTTTCCTTCGAGTTTCCACGTGGTAACCATCTGGGTCCCTAGCTTGCTGGTAACTCATCGGATACACATCGCACACTGCTGCCTGCTGCATCCGAACGCATGTAAAGTAGCTTATTTCGGTGTAGACACATAACGTGCAAGTAGCAGGTTGACTGCACGCCACCAGCACCCTAACGCTCCCTACATTTTAGGGAATATTCCCTAAAATGTAGGGAAAATTCCCTAAAATGTAGGGAAAATTCCCTAAAATATAGGGAATTTTAAATTTTTGTTTTGTTTTTTCCCCCTAAAATGGAGGGACTATTCCCACTATAGGTGAAGATGATAGAAGACCACCCCTTTTAAAAAACATAAGAATAAGCTGAATAGCTCATTTCTTATGGTCCATATGGGAATATTCCCTAAAATGTAGGGAAAAACACAAAAAAAAATGAAAATTCCCTACATTTTAGGGAATATTCCCTAAATTTTAGAGGGGGAAACCAAAATTCCATACATTTGAGGGAGCAAAACCTACCTACATTTTAGGGATAAAAACCTAATCTTAGTTTTTCAAGGCGCATCTTTCCCTAATCTTATCGACAAATTCCTAGCCTGTGTGGCACAAATTGTTGCCACTCACTTTAAGGAATTATTTTTTACTGTGTATTTTGATATTGCTATGAAAACACCATGCACCAAATTTTAGCTCTCTACGTCGACGCGTTCTCAGGCAGTGCCCAAATATATAGTTAACAACGAAATTTATATATGGCAATCCTGCGAAGGAGTTGCCCCAAAGATTTGAACTCTCCACGTCTACGCGTTCTCAGACAGTGTCCAAATATATAGTGAAAAACCAAAGTTTTGTATGGAAACACCAGGAAAGGGCTGTCTATTTGAATTTTTTTTCGCTAAAAACATTATACGAAAACAACAACAAAAAATTAGCTAAATCGGTCGAGCCATTCTCATGTGATGATGTAACATGAAAAATGCTCGGTAGTTTGGTTTGTCCGAGCGCGGTGAAAATCGTATAATTACTGTGGTGCGCGCGGTCTGCCAAATGAATTTTATTATTGAATTTCGTAAATTTTTTATATGACTAGTCCACCCCTGTCAAAATATAAATAATATAAAATGACATTAAAAATTAATTTTAAATAAACTTCATTTTCTTTAGGGCAATTTTGGTATAAACGAAAAACTAAACTAAATGTTTATAAGTAGAAAAGGAAAGAAGAAAAAAAATTACAAAAAATTAAACTCTCTTCTAAAATTTTACTAAGAGGGAGAACAAATTTTGTTAATAACCAATCTTGATTTCGATTAAGTTAGAAAGGGCGGCATATTTAGGCCCGCCCCAGGCAGCAAAAGCTCTAGCCACTGGTGCATACGACTCCACACTTGACACTTGTCTCAAAAGACATCTAGCAGATAACGAGAGCATAGGCGTCTCGAAATTAATAAATAGTGATGATATTTACGGATTTGTCTGTTACAAACTACAACTGGCTACCCTATGCTACAAACACCAATCTAGTATTCTCTTTTCAAATTGTCATAAAAAATAAAAACAATTGTACGGAATTTATTCACCTAACAACACAATAAAAAAAAGTTTTATTGAAATTAAATTAAAACGCGTTTAATTAGAACCAGTTATCTATATTCGAAAATGTATCTTTATACAGCCCATTATCTCGCCACAGTGTCCTTAAATGCAGAAAGATAATTTACAGCAGATCTTAGTTCGCGTTAAAAATAAATAGAAATTGTCTGAGATTAATTTACATTACAGCTTGACTAGCAGGCAGTAGGCGATAATGCAGCTTCTTTATGACTGATAATTTCTCTATTTTACTATTTTACAATCGCTAACACAACAGCAAGCTGCTATGAATATTATTCTACAGCAGTTGACAGTAAGTAATAGTCAAACTGCCAATAGTACTAATAATACTGAATCAGCAACTAATTTAAAGTTACCACGAATAAATATACCGCAATTCTCTGGTCAATACGAAGACTGGCCAGCATTTCATGACCTATATAGTTCGCTCGTCCACGATAACATACATCTTACACCAACTCAAAAGTTTCAATTTCTAAAAACCAGCTTAAAGGGTGAGGCAGCATCCACGCTCAAGCATCTTACAATAAGCGATGCTAATTATGTTGAAGCTTGGGATCAGTTGAAGTCAACATATAATAAAGAGAAATGCATCATCGAAGCACACCTTAAAAATATCTTCGATTTTCCGCAATTACAACTGCAACCTTCAGCAGCATCTCTCCGCCAACTAAGCAATTCATTCAAAGAATCTGTTCGCGCCGTCAAAGCCTTAAAACTTCCAACTGATGGATGGGACTATTTGCTTATCTACGTTATGGTACAAAAACTCGATCCTGATTCACGTCAATTATGGGCAAGAACATCAGCGCCAGACGACAAACCAATAATCAAAGCTCTTCTGGACTTTATAGATCAACGTGAGTTTAAATTACAGTGTTCTTATCCAAGTAAAAATCAGAACACTTTCAAACTGAAACCTCAAACCACTAAACAAGTTTATACTACAATTTCTACAATTTGTTCCTGTTGCAAAGGCGAACATCTTATATACCGACGTTCCAAATTTACCAACATGGACATTATACAACGTAATCAATTTGTAACAGCATCATCCTTATGCTCAAATTGCTTACGTTCTGGCCACAATACATAACTTGCAAATCATCTACATGCCGCATTTGCAATAAACGCCACCACACGCTTCTACATAAAAGCGAGAAGCCATATACGCCATCTTATGGTATCAGACAAAGTGCACCAGCTTCACAATCCTCTAAGCCTTACAGTCTTCACATTACTCAAGGTACTACGACGGTATTGCCGACAGCTGTCATTCTTGTTGCTGATGGTATGAAGCAACTTCAACCATGTCGCGCTTTGTTAGACTCCGGGTCACAGGCTTCCCTCATCTCGGAAAGTTGCGCTCAACGACTTGGACTACACAGAAGCCACTCTAGAGTTCCAATTCTCGGTATAGGAACAATAAGCTCACAACAGTCACGTGGTTCAGTTACACTTAGGATAAAATCACGCTTGACCACCACTGAGTTGGGAACAAGAGCTTTTATACTCAAAAAGCTCACGAATCTTATACCAGCACAATTAATTCAACTCCCAAATTACAATGAATTATCTAGCCTTGATTTGGCCGATACTAATTTCTGTCAGGCTGCTCCAATAGATATCATACTTGGTTCAGACATATTCTTCAGAATCCTACTAGAAAATAAATCAAATGCAATTTCATTTTGGCATCATAGCTCAAAAAACTATCTTTGGCTATGTAGTATCAGGAGCATACAAACGAGAAGTGATGAGAATATTCAAAATTTTCACGTTTGCACAGATGTCGACAATTTACTTCAAAAATTCTGGCAAATTGAAGACTTGACTAAGCCGCAAACTCATCTCACACAAGTTGAATTTTAATGTGAACAGCATATCATGTCTACTCACTCTCGTCAGAACGATGGAAGATACGTTGTACGACTCCCAATCAAATCAAACATTAGCGAACTTGGGGAATCCAGATCTGCTGCTATACGATCTCTATACATGGCTGAGAAACGATTTGAGAAGACCCATCCTACAAGGAGCAATATCAGCAATTCATGGAGGAGTACTTATGCTTAGGCCATATGCGTCATGTTGGAATCCTATCACTTCCACCACATAACTGTTATTTTATTCCACACCACGCAGTCTTAAAACCATCTAGTACCACTACAAAATTTAGAGTAGTCTTCAATGCTTCGAAGCCTTCAACCTCTGGTCTATCACTTAATGGCGCGTTATATACTGGACCGACCATTCAAGACGAGTTGATATCCATTCTCATCAGGTTTCGAAAACACAAAGTTGTCTTTACTGCCGACATTGCTAAAATGTACCGCCAAGTCAAAGTTGACAACAACGACACGTGCTATCAGAAGATTCTTTGGAGAGATTTATCATCAGATGCTATTCAAGAATATGAACTCAACACTATCACATACGGAACAGCATCAGCGCCCTTCCTAGCAATAAGGACATTGCAACAGTTAGCACTGGATGAAGGCAATCAATTCTCAGAAGGAGCAAGAATACTGACAACAGACTTTTACGTGGACGATGTAATGTCTGGTTCCACCTGTGTTAGTCAAGCAGTTGCCTGCGTAACGCAATTACGCTAACTTCTTGAAAGATGACATTTCGACATTCGAAAATGGTCTTCCAATTCAGAAGAACTTCTCAATCACATTCCACATGATCATCGAGAAATACAATCCATTCACTCCATTGCCGAAAATTCTGCAGTAATTAAAACACTTGGTATTAATTGGAACGCACAAGGCGATTACTTCTTCTTCAAGACGACTATGAATCCAAATGGACAACAATCTAAGCGCAAAATTCTCTCAACTGCTGTAAAAATTTTCGATCCACTAGGTTGGCTATCTCCTTTTGTTATCAAAATCAAAATCATGATGCTGGACTTTCATGGGATGATCCATTACCACCTAATCTAAACGAAGAATGGAATTAAATTCACAACAACATCCCAAATTTGCAGTCCATAAAAATTTTCCGTTGGACACCGTTTCAACAGCACGTAGAACTTCACGCTTTTGCAGATGCATCCGAAAGAGCCTATGCTGCTGTGGTGTATCTTAGATCCGTAACATCCACAAGTGAAGTTAACACATATCTGGTAGCATCTAAAACACGTGTATCACCCATTAAACAAATAACACTCCCAAGATTGGAACTGTGTGCAGCACTTCTTGCGACACGTCTAATGTTCAAGGTAGCCAATAGTCTTAAGGTAACAGACATCGATATACCAGCGTGGACAGACTCATCAATTGTTCTCAGCTGGCTATGTGATTATCCCAAGCGTTGGGAAACTTTCATCGCTAACAGAACATCAGAGATACTGAGTAGTATTCCACGTACCAATTGGCATCATGTCAAATCAATACAAAATCCAGCTGACTGCAACTCCAGAGGAGTCTTATCGACATCACTAATAAACCATGAACTTTGGTGGAACGGACCTACATTTTTAGTTCAAAATCCTATTCACTATACTTTAACATTTCCTGTTACGTCAAAAACTGACCTTGGTCAACGCAAAGCAATCCTTCACACCACAATCGATGAAGACTCATCTTTGTCGGCTATTCTGGAAAAATTTTCGGCGATTACACGATTGAAACGAGTGACCGCATATATCCTACGATTTTATTCTAATGCCAAGATTACTAAAGATAAGAGAAAATCTGGACCATTTTCAGTGCAGGAATTTCAATCAGCCTTTAATTTCAGGATACTGCTAGCTCAACGTGACTCTTTTCAAGATGAAATCAGATTTATCAACAAGGGTATCACGTTGCCGTCAAAAAATAA
This sequence comes from Dioctria linearis, assembly GCA_963930735.1. Lineage (NCBI taxonomy): Eukaryota > Metazoa > Arthropoda > Insecta > Diptera > Asilidae > Dioctria > Dioctria linearis. Next base: position 73,569,216 of record OZ005744.1, on the reverse strand, counting down.
ACTCGCTTCCTTGACACCATACATTGATGAGGACGGTATTCTACGAGTAGGTGGTCGCTTGGAACAAGCCAGCATCGGATATACTCAACGACATCCAATCATTTTATCCAAAGAACATCGTCTCACCTTGCTCATGGTACAAGATTATCACCAACGATATTTTCATGCTGGACAGCGTTTGCTAACTAGTCTCATCACTCTCCGCTACTGGATTATTGGTTGTCCCTACAAAGTTAAAAGAATCATCCATACTTGTGTCATATGTATACGGTACAAATCCCAGCCAAGCCAGTAGCAGATGAGAAACCTACCCGCAGTGCGTCTGCAGCCTGCTAGAGCATTCGAGAACGTTGGACTCGATTACGCAGGACCAATTTTCGTTCGAAGCTGGAAGGGCATAGGATCAAAAACATATAAAGCATATATCGCTTTATTCGTATGCCTCACAACAATGGCATTCCACCTAGAGCGCGTTAGCAGTCAAACTTCAGCCGATTTTCTGGCAGCACTAAAGAGATTTGCTTCGAGACGAGGACTACCATCACATATTTATTCAGACAATGGTACAAGATTTGTTGGAGCTAATCGAGAACAAAGGGACATATTAGAAATTTGGCGATCATCTGACCATCAACAACAAACAACCATCAGCACCTCATTTCGGGGGTATATGGGAATCTGGAGTTAAGACAGTGAAACGTCATCTGCGACGTGAAATCGGTAATGCACTCTTGACGTTTGAAGAATGTTGTGTCAAATTGAAGCTCTCTTGAACTCCCGACCGTTGTGTCCTAAAAGCTTGGATTCAAATGATTTTGATGCTCTCACGCCTGCACATTTTCTGGTTGGTTGCCCACTACTTGCTGTTCCTGAACAGATTAATGAAGACGGATCTATCAGTGCACTTGCACGATGGAAATATAATCAGAGACTCCATAGCAATTTCTGGCAACGCTGGTCAATGGAGTACATATCACAACTGCAACAACGAAATAAGTGGAAAGCCGTTCGTCCCAACATGGAGATTAACGACATTGTTCTCATCAAGGATGAAAATTTGCCACCATCAGCTTGGTTACTCGGTAGAGTTCAACAAGTCCACCCCGGTAGAGATAACCTCATAAGAGTGGTCACACTGGTGACAAAGTCCGGCATCCTTAAGCGACCCGTGACTAAGCTGTGTATTCTTCCTTGTAAAGTCAATTGAAGAGAATACTTCAAGGCGGGCGGAATGTTACAAACTACAACTGGCTACGCTATGCTACAAACACCAATCTAGTATTCTCTTTTCAAATTGTCTTAAGAAATAAATTAAAAAAAAAACAATTGTACGGAATTTATGTACCTAACAACACAAAAAGGTTTATTGAAATTAAATTAAAACGCGTTTAATTAGAACCAGTTATCTATATTCGAAAATTTATCTTTATACAGCCCATTATCTCGCCACAGTGTCCTTAAATGCAGAAAGATAATTTACAGCAGATCTTAGTTCGCGTTAAAAATAAATAGAAATTTTCTGAGATGAATTTACATTACAGCTTGACTAGCAGGCAGTAGGCGATAATGCATCTTCTTTATGACTGATAATTTCTCCGCTTTGAGTTGAAGAGATAAAATGTACTTTGGGAGTCCATCACAATGGAATAAACGGAAATAATTCATATTTCATGTATTGTTACTTGGTACAGATTAATGAAAGTCCTATAAATAACAGCTATCAGCGCCAAACAAAATAGCCTGATTTAAAGATATGCCGTAAAAATATGATTAGATAAAATAACGATGGGCTGAAGTCTAATATTATGGTATATTCCTTGCGGCCGTCTGCTATAAATTTGGATTTTTCCTTACGATCGAACACTGAAAGAAGAATAACTATTTGAAAATAATGTGTAGCCCTTAAGTCAACAATCGATTACAGATAGGACCAATCCATTCATAAATGCGTTAGTATTAGACTGCAGTCATAAGTAACTGCAAACCTTAATGCACTGAATGTGGTAAAATCTAATGCAACTGTAAAATCAATGCATTGGAATTGTAAGAATCCAATACAACTACAAAATCCATGCATTGAATTCAATGCCAATGTAAAATTCAATTTTTCATTATAATTACACCTCTGTAGTCTATAATTGAATATAATTGATTGAAAAAGCTAAACTAGTAAAGTTACACAAAATTATATTTAAAGCATATTAATAGAATGTACTTCAAAATGTTTATAACATAAATTTAGAATCAGTATCTTGTTGAAAATTTCGCAACAAAACTAAACGTTCAACGTTTCATATTAGTATTTCATATTTGTACTTTGAATTTCTTACATACTTCATATGTGATAATTCACATTGTAACATTGTACCGCTGTATATTCATTTACTCTGACTACTGATATTGCTTTAGTGCTTTTATGATTTTACTACTGTCATTATTATTATTGTGTTTATTTTGATACATTATCTTTGGCTATAGTGTCAATATGACGTATGAGCTCTCTATTGCTTGAAGTCATTATCTTAATGCATATTACTAATAATAATTTCTACTGCAATTAGTTTGTTTGTTGCTCCTTTATTAGTTTTCTTATAAAATTTGATTCTATCGCTTATACTAACTAGTTATTACTTACTCGATGTACCTAACGTTGTAACGTAGCATAAGCTGAGGTTCTTCAATAAATGCTTTTCTATTCTATAAATGTATATCAGGAAGCAATGTCAAATTTTTCTAGTCACAAACTATTCAATACCTTTACTGGTGCGATATGTAAAATAATATGAAAGAAACTGATAGGGAACCACCTGAACCTACAGACAAATTTTTGGTCTTTGGAAAAGATCCAAATAAATTTTTTATGGATGTTACACTTTTTCAACAACTAGTCATTCGACAAGAATGTCATTTTCTCTGAAGAAACTGCTCAAATTATGATTTAAATTTTAAACAATTTTCAACACATAATAATTTGTGATTCTAATTTATTATAAACGTTTTAAAGTACAATTAGAATGCTTTAAATATAAATTTTTGTAACTAAACCAATTCCACTTTTTTAATTATTGTAGAGGTGCAATTTACAATAAACAATTGAATTTTTCATTGGCTTTAAATTTGCAGTTGCATTGGATTCTTGCAATTCCAATGTGTTGAATTTACAATAGCATTAGATTCTCACAAATTCAATGCACTGAGATTGCAATTGCAGTTGAATTGGATTTTCCCAATTCGAATGCATTGAGTTACATTTACAATTCCATTAAATTTTATTAAATGCTAATGAATTAAAATAATGTATTTTGCCTAATCCTGCATCAATATATTTTCTTACCGTTGCTCGACATGATTGAATTGGAGAGACTATACAGGAGTTACATGTATTAGATACACGGCTGCTCTCTAAATTTCAGCATTCACAATTGGAACTTACACTTTCTTAAGGTTGAAGCGATCAAATGTAGTTTTGGAGACCAATCAACGGAAATAATTCATATATCATATATTCTTACTTCGGTGAAATTAATAAAGGTCCTGTAACTCACCGCTATTGGCTAAACTCCATGGTATTGTAACGCGGAGCACTTCTCCGTCGACCATGGGTACGCTCACTCTAGACAAGAGTAGAGATAGATCGCGGTTAAGGCCCTCTTGTTGCAAAAATCATTTTGTAGATACGCGTGGGTGGCTGCACAGTAGTTCGCCGCTAGCGGGCAGCCGGGGTTGGGGTGGTTCTTGCCACATCTCCGCAATGCTTGTTAACTTTGCAAGGTACTCATAACAAAACAGAAAGACAGACGGATTATTTGGTGTTTGTCACGGCTGAATTGCAGACTGCAGACGGACGGACGGACGAAGATAGTATTGAATGATGACCTCAGATGGTCGGCCTGCAAACCAAAAACACAAATTTGCGCGAGATTGCTTCTTGCTGCATCATCTTAATCTTAAAACGGAATGTAGCTGCTGTCAATGCCGAGAGAGAAGCCTGAGTTGAACAGAGAGTGAGAGCGAGAGCGCGAGGGGAGCTCTTGGTGACAGTAGAGCCCGGCCCGGGAACATGGGTCCTGTCGCCCCCATCCGCCCTGGCTAAGCCTCTAAAGCCTTGTTCATTTGCTTAGCCCCCACATGAGTCGAGATGTATGACTAGATTTCTGTCCGTGTGAAAGCCTCCTCAATCATGTCCGCGTCCACTCCAGCCGAATAATTCTACAGTTGCTGCATCATGTTGTACCTACAGGGGGGGAGAAGAAACTGAAAAGGAAAAAAAACTGGCAGGCGAAGACCCAAGCCGTCGTCTGGTGGCCGTCTCAGAAGGTGAATGGAGGACTAGAAGGTTAAAATATCCATCAATAACCCAGCCAATACGTGATAAAATGATTATTTATTCATTGCTTTTTCATAAAAAAAATTCAACGCTGGGAGGAAACTCGATTACAAAACTTACAATCAACTCTCTGCCTTATTGCCAAGCTTATGACTAGCCCTAAAAGCGCTTCTACTACCTGTTGGCTTAACTAACCCTAAGCTCACTGTATAGAGAACTAATAGTACAGCGAATCACATATATATGTATGAACAAAAAAAAAATATAAATTTTAAGAATATTATATGTCCAAAAAAAAACTATGCAAGCGGTCCCTATGCTTTCTTAAGTTGATGGACCTCGTTGCAAAAAAAAACTGTGTGATCAAAAATAATACTCGGACTAACCTTAAGGTCCCCTTTTGGGACTTACATGCGTTCTGACAGTCAAATGCTCGAAGCTTCCTCCTGTATGGCCTGGGAGCTTGCTGAGAATCGCGAACTCTCCGCTCACTACTTCTGGTTTCCTTTTCAAGAAACAATTTTTTTATATAGTAGTAACCGCAAGGTTTCAATTACCCAATTATATAACTTGAGTTATCTATACTGGTACTCGAAACGTCTTCGTAACCACTATAAACCCCTTATAGATCTTAAATGGAGGATTATATAAAGGTTACCGTGACTTGATTTAGGTAACGTTATATAACTAAAAGTTTTATAAAATGAGTAACCAAAATATTCTGGTTACCTTAATATAACTTCTTATATAACCCTTATATAACCCAATGAGCTCTCGATTAATTTATTTTGATCATAGCAGTGGTTGCGGTAATGTTTCGGTTACCTTTATAAACTTTGTTTATAATGGTGATGGTAACGTTTCCACAACGCTTGGAATTCTCAGACTGATTACTTTCAGTGATTGAAATGTTAGGGAAATTATTTTTCGTTACCTTTATAAAACAATAATATGCAAATATTTACGAAACCTATAGACTTTCGATTTTTTTTTGTATTGTATTTTTATAATGTAATGGTTTAATATTTTTACATTTTAGAAGTACAATTTTTCGGCATATATGTGGTGAAATTCAGCTGCAATTGAAATTTTACTGTGAATATCATCATACTTCCAAAAAAAACAGACCGCTCCAAAAATAAGCAATATTTAATAATTTTAATTAAATATGCAAAATTTAAGATTTTCACTTATGTGACATTAATTCAAAAAAATTTCATAACATACTTTAGAAATGTTATGTACCTAAAAAGATGTATTTTCTTCAGATAAAAATAAAACGGAAGCCATATATCTGCAATTTATAAAATTGGCTTAACCGACATTTTCTTTTTTATCTGCAACGGACAGATGAAAAAATGGCGGCTTGTACTTAAATGAACCAATTACCATTATAAAACTTCAAATAGTTTTATATAAACTGAATGACCCTTATAAAACTTCTAGAAATATTATATAAACTAAAGGCACTACCATGCTTCGAAAATGGTCCTTATATACCCTTTAGTCATATATGTAACCTTTGGTAATGTTATTTATCTTAATTATAGTCACAAAAAACAGACGTTAGTGTTCTTATATACCCTTTGGTTATATTATGTTATATAAATAAAAACAGTTTTATAATGGCTCCATTGGACACTAAAAGTAATTTGTTTTTATAACGATCACCGTAGTTTCTAAAGGGCCACCAAAAAATTTTATTAAAGTCACATAAATTACTGAAAGTTGTCGAGTTATATAAGGGTAACCACGGATACAGCAATAAACACTTATTACCAATAAGTTTATAACGTTGTAATCAAGACAATTATAAAACTTTCTTATATACCTTCTAGTAATGGTTACTCTAAGTTATATAGACCGGTGATTGAAACATTTCCATCACCAACTTATAAAACCTTTAGTAACTTACTTCCACGATAACCATTAGTAACCTAAAAAACTCTAATATAACTACATCACCAATTGGTAATATTATAAAACTCTTATATAACCACTGAAATTCCTATATAACCGAGTAACCATTATATACCCCTAATAAAACTACCCATCACCTTCAGTCACCAAAAATTGGAAAAATTATTACTTGGGTTACCAGCTAGTAATAACACTTCCCTTGATTTTTCTTTTTCCTCTTCTTTTCCTTTCTCTCTATATCAGAAAAATGCACGAAGAAAACTGTGAAAAGTCACTACGCTGACCGGTAAGTATTCACTTAATAAATTCTGAATTTTACACTATAAAAATGTTTTCCGCTTTACTTCAGAAAATTGTGCATACACAGCACGAAGAAAACTGTGAAAAGTCACTACGCTGACAGGTAAATATTCACTTGAGTACTTTGGATTTTTAAATTATGGAATTCTTTCCTTTTCATTTCAGATAATAAAAAAGAAACATGCGCGAACTACACGAAGAAAACCTGTGAAAAGTCTCTGCGATCACGGGTAAATATTCACCAATTAATTCCGTATATTAAAATATAAAATATTCACTGAAATATTTACATTTTGTTCCCTTTCGGGTAGATACGGCAGAACCTTTTCTGCAAAACTTTATCGCTCAGGTAAAAATAATGTAAAGGTCTAATTTAATCACTGATATATTCCTTTTTGTTCACTTTCAGACAGATTGTTATGGTCGTAGCATATTGCATATAGCAATATGATACATGACAGCTAGCAGCAGCACTCTACCCGCAAGTTACGTCCTATATGGATGGCGTGACTTGACTACTCGAACACACTCGAATCGACTAGAAGAGCGTTTCCGCTTACTTTTATGTTTTGACGAAAGAAGAAGAAGAGTTTTTTTCTTCCGGCATGGTTGACGGAGTGAACATTCCGATTTTTCTGGGCAACAGTTTTTGAAATTTCTCAAGAAAGTTCTAAAAAAAATCCTAAGGAGTGGAACTGCTGAAATTTATTCCTTTCTTCCGCATAAAAAGAAAAAAGTTATTATTCTGGAAAAGTGCACCGATCTGAATTCCATTGGTGAGAGATAAAGAGGAATTCTGCCGCAATGACGACATCCCCAAATGGGAATTTGTCGCCTCGTTGGATAATTCGAAACCAGGTGGTGTAAAAAAAAATATTTCTAAAATAGCGAGATTCAAGGTCTTGAAACCGTTTAACCGGGAACATTCCCGCCCCTTGTGCTGATTGAAAACGTGATTGCCGGTGGGAAAGTAATGTCCACGCTGCACATATTTAATTGAAAGCTCAAAATTCTTCATCGACGGGAATATAATTGTCATGCTGGAGAGCAGTAAACGAGAACTAACAACGTATTGCAGTAAACTCGAAATACAAAGAATAACCCCATTACGATATATCATCATTTCCATGAACTAAACGCATACATAATTCTTTGGAATAAACCACAGTACACCAAGAGGTTATCAACGGTAGATATAGATCCTAGCCAGGGTCATTGTACTATGCCACAAGAATCTATTTGGATTTAATAGCGACAATCTAATCGTAAATCAGACTCGGATGAAGGATGAAATTCAACAAGCAATTCGTATAAAAGTTCGACTAGTAGCCGTCCCCTAATTTAATAGTATGATTATATCATCGTTCAGGCTTAACCATAGAATTTCTCCTATTATATCATCATATATTAGTAGTTTGTAGTGTATCATTATATTAACTTTTTACTGGTGTGTCAGTTTCGAACGTCGTTTGCAGTATTTTTGTCTGATTGAATTCAAATTTTATTACCGAATATGCCAGGTACTCGTCAGCGTCACACGAAGCTTCGGAGATGCAGTGGTAAGTACGTTTATTCTTTTTGTTGATAAAGTTATTAGCAGACGACTTCCGTAACATATTTTCATTCATTTTTTTTCGCATATTGTCTCTAAGCTATAGCATACATCAATTTATAATTTCTAAATTTGATTTTTGCGAGAGTACATATATATATATGATATGCGTGGTTGAATTTTAGCTATAATATATATATATATAAGTATACATAATTTACTATATTAGAATTTTAGCTATAGCATACATCAATTTATAATTTCTAAATTTGAATTTTAGTTATAATAACTATATATATGTATACATAATTTATTATATTAGAATTTTAGCTATAGCATACATCAATTTATAATTTCTAAATTTGAATTTTAGCTATAATATATATAGCTATAATATATATATATATATATACATAATTTACTATATTAGAATTTTAGCTGTAGCATACATCAATTTATAATTTCTAAATTTGAATTTTGCTAGAGTACATATATATATATGATTTGCGTGGTTAAATTTTAGCTATAATATACATATAGAGATATACATAATTTACTATATTAGAATTTTAGCTATAGCATACATCAATGTATAATTTCTAAATTTGAGTTTTAGCTAGAGTATACCTATCTTTACACATATATTATATAATTTAAAATGTTGGAATGTTACCTATATTATACTAATTACACCTAGTTCATATATATGAATTGTAGGCTTAACATGAGGTATTTAGAGTTCCTACATGCAAATAATATCTAGATGATGCAACGTAGGGATTATGTCGGTCTCTGCATCCTAGCTGAGCTAGGCGCTGTACCAAGTGTAATAAAAAGAGTCCGAGGCTCAAGTTCATTAAAATAAGAAGGTTATAACGTAATGGCTTCAAAATTTTTGCATTTCCTCCTTTCACATCCCGGAGCCCCTCTCATGAGATGGAGGTCATCTAGGTTCGCCTAGTCCGCTCTGAGCTCTCTTTACAGTCAATGGGAGGATGGGGCTTGGCAAACAAGGCAGACCATCTGCGCCTTCATTGGAATGTAAGTAAGTGACGTAAAGGTCCCTTCAGGACTGAGTGAGTGCGAGGCTTTCGTATGTAGGCACGAAAATCTTTTTTTGATTATGGTTGGTGACAAGCGGCAGGTTATTTCGGGAACTCCCCCACACTCTTCGCCACCCTTAGCCGAGGTGCTAGCGTCCCGCCCTGTACTAACGCTGTCATCGAGTGATCTGTCAGCTCATGCTGGCAGTTTAGATTTCACGTCCTGACCATTCATTACTATTCATAACACCATAACAAAATTAAGCCCAACGTGGGGCCACCTCAATGAGACTTCGGTGGTCTAAATGTAATATTTGCTGAGGATTGTGATTACTTCGAGAGATGGGCATTTGGCTGTTAGCTAAATAGCCTGATTCGGTAATCGCATAATCAGTGGAAGTTATATGCAGACCTGGGTTTAATTGTTTGGTGTTAGTTGAAAATTCTTGTAGAGTAGCGTAACGTTTTAAAGTCTTTTGAAAGTTTTTGGAATTTTTGAATTTTGGAATGATTAAAGTAAAGTAACGTTTTTTAGATTTTTTAAAGTTTTTGAATTGAATTTCGACTCTCGGGTTGTCCATGGTCAAGCCTCGAGTCTGAACAATTGTCTAGTTTTAAATTTTTTTGAAATTGATCTTTCCCGCTGGCCTTCTGTCATGGAAATGGTAGGTGGCCTCACAAAATTTTTTGTGTGAGCTCTCACGGAGACATGTCTATGTTGGCCAACTGGCTGAACAGAGTCGTGAATCTGTGAGACGACTTTTTGGCTTTCAGCTAATTAGTTGACCAGATTCATGACTCTGCCCGGTTGGAAGGTCAGCTGGATACGACGATCAGGTGAAGGGGAAGGAAAGAGTTGTTGGAGGATGGAAGTGATGCTGGAGACTTTCAGTAATCAGGAGCTGGCATACTGCTAACTGCCTGGCTGAAGAATCTCTAGTATCATTTTCAGTCTCTAAATTCTCCAACCCGATTCTTCCCAGATTTCTGTGGGAACTCCACATATTTTTCAATGCACACACTCACGTCACTTGCCTGTATCCAGTTTCTGACCTGTAAGGAGAGAGGGCGACCTGAAGAATTCATATGGTGGGAGTTAGCTTCGGGAGGTAAGGGAGAAATTGTATGATTTTTGTTAAAACTTTTTTTGCAACGCTTAATTTGATTTTTATAATTTACTTGGATTTTCGCTTTTCCTGAACTCTTAGAAGAAAATTTCTTTTAGAAAGTTGCTATTGCTACCGAACTTTGGATTTTTGAAATCAGTATTTACATTGTCTAGATTTGAGAAGCCTTGATTAACTTTTCAAGTCCCTGGTTGTTTTGAATCTCAACTTCTTCGAACGTTTGGGAAAACTTTTGTCTGAATTTTACTATTTCGCCCAAACCTTCGACTTTAAAATAGTATTTAGCCATCATCACATTGTGAAGAGCGTGTCTCTTCCGAACGTTCAAATTTCTTGAATTTTTTTTTGGATAACTATTCCAACACCCTTGGTTTGGAAATCTTTTGCCTGATTTACGACTGATTCTAACATGCCTACTCCGCGAACCCCACCGCAAACAACTGGGTTACCGATGATGTTGCCGGAGCCGTGCTCCGTCTGTCTAGAGAGCGACTGGTCAGGACAGAGGAAGCCAGTGAAGACGGTCTGTGGACATGTGTTTCACAAGGCCTGTCTGAAAACGTGGATTGGACAGCACTCAAACTGCCCGTTCTGCAGAGCCCATCTCACTCAGTACGATTTCACTGAGTATACTGGTGCTGTCCGGAAGACGACGAAGCCTGCAAAGTCTGTCAACCTTGATCCATTACCTTCCATGCCAACACTTGACTTACCACCGTTGCCAATTCCACCACCTAGTCGACGATCACTCTCTCCTGGAAGGCTAGATCTACATTCAAGGACTTTTACCAATCCTAACTCGCGACGAAACAGCACGCTGCCTTCTGGCAGTGGACAGACCTCAGCAGCTACTGATGCGTTGATGGCCGGCTTACGCATGCAAATGCAAGACTTGGTAAGTGAAAGTCTCGAACAGAGCCTCCATGTTTTGCGGACTGAGTTAGTAAATAGTGTCCGTCAGCAAGTAGCAGCCGCAATGCCACCAATAGCCTTTTCACGACCTCCTCCGGCTATGGGTAATCCCAGACCATCTGACGATTTTCCCAATCTGCGTAGACAATCTTTTAATCGACCTCCGTCAGCTTTTGGTCAGCCTGGAAATCAGCCTGCACCAAACTTTGTACCACCTCCACCACCACCACCTAATCGTGGCCCTGCAGGCATAGGACAGCGACGTTCTGGCAGCCCTATCCGCAGGCGGAATATATCTTACAGCGGTGACAGTTCTCGGCTCACAGTCGATGAATTTGTATTTCGAGTAGAAGCCTTGACTTATTCGGCTTTGGAAGGAGACTTTGACCTGTTGGTGCGTCACATGACGACTCTGCTTTCTGGACCAGCAATGGACTGGTACTGGTCTCTCCTGAGGCAAAATTCCACGCCGTCATGGGAGTATGTGAAAGCAGCTCTATTAGCTGAATGGGGAGTGCCGAAAGACGACCTTAAGGTCAAGGTCCAGCTTATGTTGCGCAATCAGAAAGCAGGGGAGTCATTTGCTACGTACTACCAGCACCTGGTACAGCTACAAGACCAACTGCAGAGCCCGTTGCCAGACGTTGAATTTTTGGAAATAGTCAAATCAAATTTACTGCCAGAGATACAAAACAAAATTTGTTTGCATCCTACAAACACCATCCACCAGCTCAGGGTTCTTGTGATTCAAATTCAAGCGACGCAGCAGCGCATCGCGACAGCAAGTTGTTGGAACGCGTATCGCGGACAAAGAGTCAGTGAGGTGGATGGATACTATTCGACTGAGGCTGAACTGAATACGTCACCTGAACGCAGTGAGGAAGTCTCACTATCTGCTATTTCAACCCCGAAAAATGTAACCTGCTGGAATTGTGACCAGCCCGGTCTCTTTTACCAAGATTTCCGTCAGGAACGAGAAGTTGTGTTCTGTTACGGATCTGGACGGAAGAACACCTTCGAGCCAGATTGCATTCAATGTCAACAGAAAACTTCAGACGGGTCGGGAATACCACCACCTCTTTCCGACCAGCGTCGACATCACGAGCAATCAATGCATCGAACACTCCAGTTCAAGCTGTAAACAAGGAGGAAGGTCCGCTCCATTAGCAGACACTAGCGATAACTCCCTGATATGTCCTCTGATATCATTCAGTGATTCTGGTGATATCAGTACAACACCTGATAGTACGAATATTGCACCGATAGAGGCGGAGAACTTAATAGACTTCTCCGCAGATCTTCAAGCTCCCATTTCCACTTCTGGGAAGCCCATGACATTGTTAGACACTTCATTGGAAGAGTCTTTAATTTCCGATATCCCGTTAACACCGACAGCACTCTTAGCTGACAAAGTTACAGAGCAGGAGATTGGGCCTCCTGTCCTTTCTGTTTTAAAACGGCCACCAAGCTCTGTTATGACGAGTGGGCGTGAGCCTGTTTTACATCCGCAGACGCCGTATCATACGCGTCTGCAGAAATACAACGCAGTAAGAGACCGAATCTTCTCCTCAGTGGCAGAGTTAGCTGAAATCGTGTTTCCTGACTTGGATATGAGACCGAAAAAGAAAAGATCTACCATTCGTTGGCGGGAATACTGTCGACGAATGAAACTAGAAAGAAAAAAACTGGCACAGATTTCCGTGTCGATGCCAGACGACATTCGACCGTACGCCGAAGTAAAGCTGCTCGGGCGAACTGAGACTGTATTACTTGATAGTGGTGCCACTGTCAGTATTCTAGGTCAGGGAACTCAGAGAAGCTTGCAGAAGCAGATGTCGAATGGAAGAAATATCGGACACAGGTCCAAGTAGCAAATGGTGCCATGACGACTGTGCATGGTCATGTGGACTTGGATGTTACTTTCCGTGATAAGACCCAAAACGTGCGTTTTTACGTGATTCCTGGGCTCACACAGGCACTATATCTGCGAATAGATTTCTGGTGTCTATTTGGGTTGGTTCCACATGTCCTGGGTATAGTCGCAGAAGTGAATCCAAGTGCAATATCTACCTCTGACACCGACTGCCATATTCTTTCTAGTCTCGATCAACAACGCTTAGAAGCCACAAAACAGCTTTTCCCCTCTTTCGCCTCTCTAGGCCTGGGAAAAACATCATTGGCCACTCACAGGATTGAAACGGATATCGCAGCTCCGATAAAACAGAGGTTTTATCCGATTTCACCGGCAGTACAAAGTTTGATTTATGCCGAATTAGAGCGAATGCTATCACTGGGTGTGATAGAGGAGAACCAGAGTCCTTGGAGCTCTCCAGTTGTTCTGGTAAGGAAGCCTGGAAAGGCCCGACTTTGTTTTGACGCCAGGAAGGTCAACTTTGTGACGAAGAAGGATGCGTATCCGCTTCCACAGATAGACGCACTTCTGAGTCGACTTCCTCCGGCAAACTACATAACGAGCCTGGACCTCAAAGACGCATTCTGGCAGATCCCACTAGACACTGATTCCAGATAGAAGACCGCTTTTACACTGCCTGGTCATCCTCTCTATCAGTACACGGTGATGCCATTCGGCCTATGCAACGCACCACAAACGTTGTGCCGCCTCATGGATAAAGTCATTCCTTTCGATCTTCGTGAGAACGTTCTCGTCTATCTAGACGATTTATTAATTCTGTCATCAGACTTCGACACGCATCTCACGCTACTATCCCGTATAGCGGATTGTTTGAGGAAAGTTGGCCTCACTATCAACGTCGAGAAGAGCAAGTTTTGTATCAAAGCGACCAAATACTTGGGTTTTATTGTCGGAAAGGGAGGTATGAGAACTGATCCTGACAAAATTTCAGCTATAGTTGACTGTCCGTCACCTAAAACTGTTCGGCAGGCCCGCCGTCTACTAGGTATGGCAGGATGGTATAGACGGTTCATCCGGAACTATGCTAATTTGACTGCCTCCATTACAGACACCAAGAAAAACTCTAGTCAGTTCAAATGGACACCTGAAGCCCAGAAGTCTCTTGATCTTTTCAAACAAAAACTTACTTCTGCTCCGTTGTTAGTGAGTCCAGACTTCACCAAACCATTCGTTATACAGTGCGATGCGAGCCAACAAGGTATTGGAGGAGTGCTGATTCAACTAGATGACGATGGCCACGAGAAGGCAATAGCCTACGACTCGAAAAAGTTGAACTCAGCACAAAGAAACTACACCGTCACAGAGCAAGAATGCTTAGCCGCAATCTTGAGCGTACAGAAATTCCGGCCCTGTATAGAGCTCATGCCGTTTAAGATAGTGACTGATCATGCGTGCTTGAAATGGCTGATATCTCAAAAGGACCTCCGCGGTAGAGTTGCGCGGTGGAGTTTGAAGCTTCAGGGCTTCGACTTCACTATTGAGCACAGAAAAGGAAGCCTGAACGTCGTCCCTGATGCGCTGTCACGCATCCATTGTGACAGCCTGTCCATAAACGAAGATCATGGCCCGGGACTTGACCTTAGTTCGCCATATTTCAACTCGTTGGAGTATGAACAACTGAGGCATAAAGTTAAAACGACTTCTGGCAAACTACCAGATCTTTGCGTCAGGGATGGCTTCGTTTACATTCGGACTGTTCCGAGAACAAGCGATCCGATTCAGGAAGAAGAAGCTTGGAAGCTTTGGATTCCACGAGGGCTTGTCACCGACGTAATTTCAAGGGCTCATGATCCGCCGCTGGCTTCACACGGAGGTATAGGAAAAACACTGGAACGTCTGCGAAGACACTTGTACTGGCCACGAATGACAGTTGATGTCAAAACTACCTAGGCGCCTTTTCTGCAAAACTTTATCGCTCAGGTAAGAATATCGCAAAGATCTACTTTAACACTGATATATTCCTTTTGTGCACTTTCAGGCAGATACAGCCGAAGCTTTTCTGCAAAACTTTATTGCTCAGGTAAGAATATTGTACAGATCTAATTTGATCACTGATATATTCCGTTTTGTTCACTTTCAGACAGAAACAGCAGAACCTTTTCTGCAAAACTTTATCGCTCAGGTAAGAATATCGCAAAGATCTATTTTAACACTGATATATTCATTTTGTACACTTTCAAGCAGATACAGCCGAAGTTTTTCTGCAAAACTTTATCGCTCAGGTAAGAATATCGCAAAGATCTACTTTAATCACTGTTATATTCCTTTTGTGCACTTTCAGGCAGATACAGCCGAAGCTTTTCTGCGAAACTTTATTGCTCAGGTAAGAATATTGTAAAGATCTACTTTAATCACTCTTATATATTCCTTTTGTGCACTTTCAGGCAGATACAGCCGAAGCTTTTCTGCAAAACTTTATCGCTCAGGTAAGAATATCGCAAAGATCTACTTTAATCACTGTTATATATTCCTTTTTGTTCACTTTCAGACAGATACAGCAGAACCTTTTCTGCAAAACTTTATCGCTCAGGTAAGAATATCGCAAAGATTTATTTTAACACTGATATATTCCTTTTGTGCACTTTCAGGCAGATACAGCCGAAGCTTTTCTGCAAAACTTTATTGCTCAGGTAAGAATATTGTAAAGATCTACTTTAATCACTCTTATATATTCCTTTTGTGCACTTTCAGGCAGATACAGCCGAAGCTTTTCTGCAAAACTTTATTGCTCAGGTAAGAATATTGTAAAGATCTACTTTAATCACTCTTATATATTCCTTTTTGTTCACTTTCAGGCAGATACAGCAGAACCTTTTCTGCAAAACTTTATCGCTCAGGTAAGAATATCGCAAAGATCTACTTTAACACTGATATATTCCTTTTGTGCACTTTCAGGCAGATACAGCCGAAGCTTTTCTGCAAAACTTTATTGCTCAGGTAAGAATATTGTACAGATCTAATTTGATCACTGATATATTCCGTTTTGTTCACTTTCAGACAGATACAGCAGAACTTTTCTGCAAAACTTTATCGCTCAGGTAAGAATATCGCAAAGATCTATTTTAACACTGATATATTCCTTTTGTACACTTTCAGGCAGATACAGCCGAAGCTTTTCTGCAAAACTTTATCGCTCAGGTAAGAATATTGTATAGATCTACTTTAATCACTCTTATATATTCCTTTTTGTTCACTTTCAGGCAGATACAGCAGAATCTTTTCTGCAAAACTTTATCGCTCAGGTAAGAATATCGCAAAGATCTATTTTAACACTGATATATTCCTTTTGTGCACTTTCAGGCAGATACAGCCGAAGGTTTTCTGCAAAACTTTATTGCTCAGGTAAGAATATTGTAAAGATCTACTTTCATCACTGTTATATATTCCTTTTTGTTCACTTTCAGACAGATACAGCAGAACCTTTTCTGCAAAACTTTATCGCTCAGGTAAGAATATCGCAAAGATTTATTTTAACACTGATATATTCCTTTTGTGCACTTTCAGGCAGATACAGCCGAAGCTTTTCTGCAAAACTTTATTGCTCAGGTAAGAATATTGTAAAGATCTACTTTAATCACTCTTATATATTCCTTTTGTGCACTTTCAGGCAGATACAGCCGAAGCTTTACTGCAAAACTTTATTGCTCAGGTAAGATTATTGTAAAGATCTACTTTAATCACTCTTATATATTCCTTTTTGTTCACTTTCAGGCAGATACAGCAGAACCTTTTCTGCAAAACTTTATCGCTCAGGTAAGAATATTGCAAAGATCTACTTTAACACTGATATATTCCTTTTGTGCACTTTCAGGCAGATACAGCCGAAGCTTTTCTGCAAAACTTTATTGCTCAGGTAAGAATATTGTACAGATCTAATTTGATCACTGATATATTCCGTTTTGTTCACTTTCAGACAGATACAGCAGAACCTTTTCTGCAAAACTTTATCACTTAGGTAAGAATATCGCAAAGATCTATTTTAACACTGATATATTCCTTTTGTACACTTTCATTCAGATACAGCCGAAGCTTTTCTGCAAAACTTTATCGCTCAGGTAAGAATATCGCAAAGATCTATTTTAACACTGATATATTCCTTTTGTACACTTTCAGGCAGATACAGCCGGAGCTTTTCTGCAAAACTTTATTGCTCAGGTAAGAATATTGTAAAGATCTACTTTAATCACTGATATATATTCCTTTTTGTTCACTTTCAGACAGATACAGCAGAACCTTTTCTGCAAAACTTTATCGCTCAGGTAAGAATATTGTAAAGATCTACTTTAATCTCTCTTATATATTCCTTTTTGTTCACTTTCATTCAGATACAGCCGAAGCTTTTCTGCAAAACTTTATCGCTCAGGTAAGAATATCGCAAAGATCTACTTTAACACTGATATATTCCTTTTGTGCACTTTCAGGCAGATACAGCCGAAGCTTTTCTGCAAAACTTTATTGCTCAGGTAAGAATATTGTACAGATCTAATTTGATCACTGATATATTCCGTTTTGTTCACTTTCAGACAGAAACAGCAGAACCTTTTCTGCAAAACTTTATCGCTCAGGTAAGAATATCGCAAAGATCTATTTTAACACTGATATATTCATTTTGTACACTTTCAAGCAGATACAGCCGAAGTTTTTCTGCAAAACTTTATCGCTCAGGTAAGAATATCGCAAAGATCTACTTTAATCACTGTTATATTCCTTTTGTGCACTTTCAGGCAGATACAGCCGAAGCTTTTCTGCGAAACTTTATTGCTCAGGTAAGAATATTGTAAAGATCTACTTTAATCACTCTTATATATTCCTTTTGTGCACTTTCAGGCAGATACAGCCGAAGCTTTTCTGCAAAACTTTATCGCTCAGGTAAGAATATCGCAAAGATCTACTTTAATCACTGTTATATATTCCTTTTTGTTCACTTTCAGACAGATACAGCAGAACCTTTTCTGCAAAACTTTATCGCTCAGGTAAGAATATCGCAAAGATTTATTTTAACACTGATATATTCCTTTTGTGCACTTTCAGGCAGATACAGCCGAAGCTTTTCTGCGAAACTTTATTGCTCAGGTAAGAATATTGTAAAGATCTACTTTAATCACTCTTATATATTCCTTTTGTGCACTTTCAGGCAGATACAGCCGAAGCTTTTCTGCAAAACTTTATTGCTCAGGTAAGAATATTGTAAAGATCTACTTTAATCACTCTTATATATTCCTTTTTGTTCACTTTCAGGCAGATACAGCAGAACCTTTTCTGCAAAACTTTATCGCTCAGGTAAGAATATCGCAAAGATCTACTTTAACACTGATATATTCCTTTTGTGCACTTTCAGGCAGATACAGCCGAAGCTTTTCTGCAAAACTTTATTGCTCAGGTAAGAATATTGTACAGATCTAATTTGATCACTGATATATTCCGTTTTGTTCACTTTCAGACAGATACAGCAGAACTTTTCTGCAAAACTTTATCGCTCAGGTAAGAATATCGCAAAGATCTATTTTAACACTGATATATTCCTTTTGTACACTTTCAGGCAGATACAGCCGAAGCTTTTCTGCAAAACTTTATCGCTCAGGTAAGAATATTATATAGATCTACTTTAATCACTCTTATATATTCCTTTTTGTTCACTTTCAGGCAGATACAGCAGAATCTTTTCTGCAAAACTTTATCGCTCAGGTAAGAATATCGCAAAGATCTATTTTAACACTGATATATTCCTTTTGTGCACTTTCAGGCAGATACAGCCGAAGGTTTTCTGCAAAACTTTATTGCTCAGGTAAGAATATTGTAAAGATCTACTTTCATCACTGTTATATATTCCTTTTTGTTCACTTTCAGACAGATACAGCAGAACCTTTTCTGCAAAACTTTATCGCTCAGGTAAGAATATCGCAAAGATTTATTTTAACACTGATATATTCCTTTTGTGCACTTTCAGGCAGATACAGCCGAAGCTTTTCTGCAAAACTTTATTGCTCAGGTAAGAATATTGTAAAGATCTACTTTAATCACTCTTATATATTCCTTTTGTGCACTTTCAGGCAGATACAGCCGAAGCTTTACTGCAAAACTTTATTGCTCAGGTAAGATTATTGTAAAGATCTACTTTAATCACTCTTATATATTCCTTTTTGTTCACTTTCAGGCAGATACAGCAGAACCTTTTCTGCAAAACTTTATCGCTCAGGTAAGAATATTGCAAAGATCTACTTTAACACTGATATATTCCTTTTGTGCACTTTCAGGCAGATACAGCCGAAGCTTTTCTGCAAAACTTTATTGCTCAGGTAAGAATATTGTACAGATCTAATTTGATCACTGATATATTCCGTTTTGTTCACTTTCAGACAGATACAGCAGAACCTTTTCTGCAAAACTTTATCACTTAGGTAAGAATATCGCAAAGATCTATTTTAACACTGATATATTCCTTTTGTACACTTTCATTCAGATACAGCCGAAGCTTTTCTGCAAAACTTTATCGCTCAGGTAAGAATATCGCAAAGATCTATTTTAACACTGATATATTCCTTTTGTACACTTTCAGGCAGATACAGCCGGAGCTTTTCTGCAAAACTTTATTGCTCAGGTAAGAATATTGTAAAGATCTACTTTAATCACTGATATATATTCCTTTTTGTTCACTTTCAGACAGATACAGCAGAACCTTTTCTGCAAAACTTTATCGCTCAGGTAAGAATATTGTAAAGATCTACTTTAATCTCTCTTATATATTCCTTTTTGTTCACTTTCATTCAGATACAGCCGAAGCTTTTCTGCAAAACTTTATCGCTCAGGTAAGAATATCGCAAAGATCTATTTTAACACTGATATATTCCTTTTGTACACTTTCAGGCAGATACAGCCGAAGCTTTTCTGCAAAACTTTATTGCTCAGGTAAGAATATTGTAAAGATCTACTTTAATCACTGTTATATATGCCTTTTTGTTCACTTTCAGACAGATACAGCAGAACCTTTTCTGCAAAACTTTATCGCTCAGGTAAGAATATCGCAAAGATTTATTTTAACACTGATATATTCCTTTTGTGCACTTTCAGGCAGATACAGCCGAAGCTTTTCTGCAAAACTTTATTGCTCAGGTAAGAATATTGTAAAGATCTACTTTAATCACTCTTATATATTCCTTTTGTGCACTTTCAGGCAGATACAGCCGAAGTTTTTCTGCAAAACTTTATTGCTCAGGTAAGAATATTGTAAAGATCTACTTAATCTCTCTTATATATTCCTTTTTGTTCACTTTCAGGCATATACAGCAGAACCTTTTTTGCAAAACTTTATCGCTCAGGTAAGAATATCGCAAAGATCTATTTTAACACTGATATATTCATTTTGTACACTTTCAGGCAGATACAGCCGAAGCTTTTCTGCAAAACTTTATCGCTCAGGTAAGAATATCGCAAAGATCTACTTTAATCACTGTTATATATTCCTTTTTGTTCACTTTCAGACAGACACAGCAGAACCTTTTCTGCAAAACTTTATCGCTCAGGTAAGAATATCGCAAAGATTTATTTTAACACTGATATATTCCTTTTGTGCACTTTCAGGCAGATACAGCCGAAGCTTTTCTGCAAAACTTTATTGCTCAGGTAAGAATATTGTAAAGATCTACTTTAATCACTCTTATATATTCCTTTTGTGCACTTTCAGGCAGATACAGCCGAAGCTTTTCTGCAAAACTTCATTGCTCAGGTAAGAATATTGTAAAGATCTACTTTAATCACTCTTATATATTCCTTTTTGTTCACTTTCAGGCAGATACAGCAGAACCTTTTCTGCAAAACTTTATCGCTCAGGTAAGAATATCGCAAAGATCTACTTTAACACTGATATATTCCTTTTGTGCACTTTCAGGTAGATACAGCCGAAGCTTTTCTGCAAAACTTTATTGCTCAGGTAAGAATATTGTAAAGATCTACTTTAATCACTCTTATATATTCCCTTTTGTTCACTTTCAGGCAGATACAGCAGAATCTTTTCTGCAAAACTTTATCGCTCAGGTAAGAATATCGCAAAGATTTATTTTAACACTGATATATTCCTTTTGTGCACTTTCAAGCAGATACAGCCGAAGCTTTTCTGCAAAACTTTATTGCTCAGGTAAGAATATTGTTAAGATCTACTTTAATCACTCTAATATATTCCTTTTTGTTCACTTTCAGGCAGATACAGCAGAACTTTTCTGCAAAACTTTATCGCTCAGGTAAGAATATTGTAAAGATCTACTTTAATCACTCTTATATATTCCTTTTGTGCACTTTCAGGCAGATACAGCCGAAGCTTTACTGCAAAACTTTATTGCTCAGGTAAGAATATTGTAAAGATCTACTTTAATCACTCTTATATATTCCTTTTTGTTCACTTTCAGGCAGATACAGCAGAACCTTTTCTGCAAAACTTTATCGCTCAGGTAAGAATATCGCAAAGATCTACTTTAACACTGATATATTCCTTTTGTGCACTTTCAGGCAGATACAGCCGAAGCTTTTCTGCAAAACTTTATTGCTCAGGTAAGAATATTGTACAGATCTAATTTGATCACTGATATATTCCGTTTTGTTCACTTTCAGACAGATACAGCAGAACCTTTTCTGCAAAACTTTATCGCTCAGGTAAGAATATTGTAAAGATCTACTTTAATCACTCTTATATATTCCTTTCTGTTCACTTTCAGGCAGATACAGCAGAATCTTTTCTGCAAAACTTTATCGCTCAGGTAAGAATATCGCAAAGGTTTATTTTAACACTGATATATTCCTTTTGTGCACTTTCAAGCAGATACAGCCGAAGCTTTTCTGCAAAACTTTATTGCTCAGGTAAGAATATTGTTAAGATCTACTTGTCGTGTCCCCAGCAAAACACTCGCGTAATCCACATAAAAAAAACTTTATTCAATAAAACTACTTCGAATAATATCTAATGTAACTCGAGCTTCTGATTCACACTTATAGCTCTTAACTCCTAATCGCCAAAAACACAACTGAGTAACCTGATCCACTCGCAAGTCGGGTCACCTGTTAAAATCATTACAGGCGGAAGCGACTCTGACCCAGTGACCAGTGCAATACCTTGCAATTAATCGCAAAGCATTACATCAGTCACTGCCGTCAGCTGGAGACCCCAATACTGTTAGTAAACAAACAGTAAGCCCAGCTGAGCATTTCACTATGCGAAGTGAATTGCTTAACCCTGGCTTAATGCTTAATTACAACAGCAGTGGATGCGACAGTTTTTTAATAAACAATTCGCAATCGCCAAGCATTTAACCGTGCGAAGTAAAATGCTTAGATACTGCAACCTGCTTAATTAGTCGTACACCTGCTGCTAGTTAAGTCATGATGTCACAACCACACCGAATTGAATATTGGGCCACGACATTCCTCCCCCCTGTGAAAGACTAATTCCCAGGGGGAATTAGATCAGGGTGCTTGGTCTAATTTCAACTACATTGTACATTTTATCGTATATATACAATAATTGTTTTTTTTTTTTAACATCTTCTACGTTTTATCTTAGCAATATCTACTTCTCTTGATTCAGTTCCAATTTAACAACATGTATTTTTATTTTTCTTTTCTCGTGATCTCATTTACTTCTTCAAACAATCTTTTTGTTCAATTACAATTTAATTATATTCTTAACCCTAATTTTGATATTTCTAAAAATAGTATTACCATAATAACAAATAAAAACTGTACAATTATTTCTAGGATTAGGTTTACTTATACAAAAATTGATTCTAGATTTCATTAACTACATATATTTGCTTTATCTAATCCTATTACATAACTACACTATTTACTTTCGTTTAAACATTTTTATACCTAATTCCAAATTTTTTTTTCAAATGAACAAATGTTTTTTTTTCTAGCAATTCTTACACTTCACTTGAATACAATATTTATATTGGTTTAATTACTCAGAGTGATTCCGTCTATCTAAAGGTTGCCACTGTCCTATCCAATATAACACTTAGTGTAACAAAAATATCTAACCCTACAACAGTTGTTACTATGCTAGCTGTACCAGCTGTTTTCCGACTATCGTAGGCAGGTTTGCTGTGGGCAATGTCGCTGTAGTAGGCACGATTACTTGGAGGCCATCGTTCGTTTCCTTGTCTTCGGTAGGCTGTCCTGTTGTTACAGTGGGTTTTATTGAACTCCGGGTGATGGGCAATATCGACAATCTGCTTGATCTAGCCGGTACTGGTTTTTGCTTCCGACATCTCCTGCGGATCAGAACTCCTGCTACTAACATAAAACTGGCAATACTTAACAGCCCAATTATTGAGGTGGCGGCTAGATAGATGGTGTGGGGCTGACTTTGTTGTCGATGTATTTCCTCTCGTGTGATGTCCGGCAGCTAACAGCCGTACCTTACGATTTTGATCGCCATCAGCCATAGGCTCTGTAGATCTATTTCTGGTGCTCACGCTATCCCATGATGGTAATTCCGAAAATGAGGGTTGCCAAAGACTAATATTTCGCTGAGCGTGGTCCTCTGATATGATCAAAAGGTCGCCGATCTGAAGGTGGCAGTGCTCCTCGATTGATAATACTCCGGTAGAACATAGTTCTCCAATCGCTGTAGGTGTATCGCGGCAGTTTACCTCTAGTTTCGTCTTGTCGGCCATCACGAACAACCAGTGATTTCGGGTAATCATGCGGACTAGACTATTCCATTTTGGGAGAATTTTTTCCTTGCATGCCAGCGGGTTGACGTTGAAACTTCGAAAAAGGTTGAGTACACAGCTATCACCAATCGCTGTGACGATTGGTCCCAACTGTGGGCACAGGAAACGCAAATGATTTTCGAGGGTTGTCAGTTGTTGGCATTTCTCATATTGCTGATAGTCTAGCAGTACATACTGGCGATCGTGATTATTTGCTGCTAGAAATTCGGCTCCCAACTCATATACATGGTAGCCGTCCTCATCAACTACTGCGGGAATGGTGTATACTTTGTGCAGTTCAAAAGCCACTCTCTCCGGTTGAGGAATGTCTATTCTGACCATAATGTGCTGCGGACCCTGCATTGCGCTCACCTTAGCAATTTGAGTCAACAATTGGAAGTCCAGAAATTCCTCTGCTAAATCCAATTGTTTTGTAGCGTTTGTCATAATTTCTGTTAGCTGCCGGGCGTGAATAATCATGGGGTGAAGTTTTCCCTTGCTCAGTGCGACTAACATGTTCGCATAACCTTCTTGGACATCGCTGAGTTCTCGCAGTTGGAGGGTCATTAGTGTCAGTATTTCATTTATCTCCACTCTCCGTGTTAACGTTGTTATCTCCAGGTCTTGACTTTGCTGCGCGGCGGTGATGCCATTGATTTTATTCCAAAGTTCCTCTCGCCCTGCTGCTGCCTGAACGCGCGACGCATTGAATAGATTAAACGTCGATGTCATCACTGTTGTTTGCGCTTGAAGCAAGGTGAAGGTGCGGTTTTCTTTTCCATCTAGATCCCTCAAAGCCGAGTAGATATTTTCCGAATCTGCGTGATCCATGGTCCCGAAAAGTGTTTTTGACAGGGACCCTATACCATCAAAGAAAGATCGTTTCCTTCGAAGAGTCGGTTCCGCATGGGTGTGGTGCTTCAACTCATCATCCTGTCTCCTAATCTTCGCCATCCGACTTCCTATTTCCTTAGTGGCTAGCTCACATCTGTTCCCGAGTTCTCTCTCTCTGTGGTTGATTTTTGTGCAGAGCTGTATAACCAGCTTGCTGCAATTGTTTGCGAACTCCAGCTCGACCGCCAAGTCCGGCATTTCTACTTTGGATAGAATAGTCCAATGCCTAGTGTAAAAGTTTGCTTTTCCTACTTGCTCGAACAATACTCCGGACTGCATTATGGGCTTTATATTGTAGCCAGCCTGCCCAGCGTATGACAAACTGATGAACATCAACAAGATTATGGCGACTGCTTCCATATTCAGCTTCTTAACTTCTCCCAACTAACTATATGACAACCTTCTTAATTTTATCCTACCTAGTATACAAAAATAAAAGAAACCACTCTGTATATAATTTATTTAGTACGATTTTTATTATTATTTAGTAAAATAAAATAAATCACGGTACAGATTTAGTTTATTCTACTATCTATCCACTTCCTCCTTCTCTCTCTCTCTCTACCACCTTTCGTCCTTTTTTTTTCAATTACCTTTTTTTTTTATAAGTGTTCTTTTCTTTTTTACACTTCTCTTTCCAATTGCTTTTTTTTTCTTTTTCTTAACTTTTCTTTTTATTTACCAATTTTTTCAATGAGTATGTTTTCTTTTTTCTTCTTTCTCTCG
This sequence comes from Dioctria linearis, assembly GCA_963930735.1. Classification (NCBI taxonomy): domain Eukaryota; kingdom Metazoa; phylum Arthropoda; class Insecta; order Diptera; family Asilidae; genus Dioctria; species Dioctria linearis. The sequence continues at coordinate 73,543,779 of OZ005744.1, read as the reverse complement.
CTACTTTAATTCTTATTCTTTACTTTAATATTATTATTTTTTTTCTTACTCTCTTTACTTTAGTTTCTTTTTAATTCTCGCTTTTTTTTCTTACCCTTTTGGTTTTTACTTCTCTCTGTTTTTTTTTTTTTTTTTTTTTTTATTTATTATTTTTTTTTAAATTCTCTCTTTTTTTTTTATTAATGATCTTTTCCTTCCAATATTAAATTTCCTCTACAAATGTATATGTTTATGCCTTGCCAGCTCTTCTGGGCTTCTTTTAGCGTCCGTCTCCTGAACGGACTCCGAATCGGGCCACTAGGTCTCTTCTTTCGTCCGTTCTTGTACGATTCTGCTGCTTTACCTGTAAGGTAAAATAAAAACAAAATTTACTAAATAACAGTATCATTCAAATTTTTTTAACCGATTCACGTGAACCCGTTTGAGCTTTCTCCCGATAAGGATTGTTACATTCTCTGGGCTATGAACGTAAATTACCTCATAAGGACCCTTGAAGATTGACGACAGTTTTCCCGCCCAAGCCGGGTCCCTAACCAGAACCTTTTCACCGACATGCACCTCTATCGCCCTCGCGGATCTATCATAGTACTTCTTGGCGGACAATTTACTTTTGATCAAGTTTTGCTTTGCTAGTTCGAATGCCTTTTGCAATTTAAACCGTAACACATTATGATATTTATCGGCATTGTATAGCGGTTCAGGCTTCCGCTGCAAGCTACTGGGAACTTCCGAGACGAATCCGAATAAAGTTTCCATTGGTGTCAATTTTGTGCCCGAATGCACCGAGTTGTTGTAGGCATGAGCTGCCGTCCGCAGGAATTCGTCCCAATTCCGCGGGTCTTGATCTACAAAACTTCTCAAATAGCTTGCTAACGTGGAATGCTGTCTCTCTACGGCATTTGACTGCGGATGATAGGCAGTAGTCTGTAATTTTTTTATTTTCAACATCTTACAGAGGGCCTTCAGCACGTCTCCTGTAAAATTCGCTCCTTGATCAGTAACTAATTGTTTTGGTAGAGTATATCGGCTGAGAATTTGCTCAAACAGTGCTCGTGCCACAGTATTCGCTTCCTGATCCGGGATCGCTACGAAGTCGACGAACCTAGTGAGATCATCCACCAAGGATAAGATGTATTTGTTGCCATTGTGACTCAACGGCAATGGTCCCACCAAATCGACGTACACCTTCTCAAAAGGTTTGCTTGAGATTGAAGTGATCACCAACGGCATCTTAGTAGCTCGACTGTGTTTATTTTTCTGACACTGCGGGCAGCGCCTAATATACTTCGCGATATCCCTTTTCATCCCTTTCCAATGATAGAAGCGCTTTACTCGTTTTAAGGTCTTATCTCTTCCGAGATGTCCTCCAAACCGAGAGTCATGGAAGTCCTTCAAGATCGGCTCAACTTCATCTGGATCTGTGATATGCTGTGGGTTCGGATCACCCATCACCTTTCCTGCTATTACTTCTGCCTCATCGAGGTCACCCCATTCCTCTTCGGATTCCATAGGTGATGTATCATTTACTCCGGAATCTTCTCTTCGAGCTTGTGCCCGAGTGATAGCTAGGCATGGATGCATTTCGCTCTCCTCGAATTTGGCTTCTGTTATTCTTTGGGGTATTCTGCTTAGAGCATCCGCATTGCCATTTTCCCTTCCCTTTTTATATAAAATCTCGAAATCATACTCTGACAATTTCTGATGAAATCGTACCATGCGTGACGTCGTATCTCTAACCTTGAAAACACCCCGAAGAGGTTGGTGGTCAGTAATTACTTTGAAATGCCTGCCCAACAGATAACATTTATAGTTACTTACGGCCCAGACTATGGCTAGTAGCTCACGTTCAGTTGTCGAGTAGTTCCTCTCGGCCGGATTGAGTGTGCGACTGGCGTAACTGATGGGCCTTCCTTCCTGCTCTAGAACTGCCCCTAGGGATTCACCACTAGCATCCGTCAGTAACGTGAATTCCTTCATGAAATCCGGATAAGCTAATAATGGAGGCGTAGTGAGAGCCTCTTTTATCAGGGTGAATGATTTATCACATTTGGGTCCCCAATCAAACCTTACCTTTTTCCGTAATAAATTATTAATTGGAGCCATGATTAGTGAGAAGTTAGGGACGAATTTCCGATAGTAATTAGCTAGCCCCAGGAAAGACTGTACCTGTCGCACTGTCTTTGGCCTTGGAAATGTCTTTACGACTTCCACTAAACGTTGATCTGGTTTTACTCCCTGTTCCGAGTATACATGACCCAGATACACCACTTCTTTTTTTAGAAACTGACATTTAGCAGGTTGTAGTTTCAAGTTATGATCCCGAAAACGTTGGAATACTTGCCTTAACTTATCGTTGTGTTCGTCTAAGTTTTTTGCAAATATCACAACATCATCGAGATACACGAAACACTTTACTCCCTGTAACCCTGTTAATATGCTGTTTAAGAGCGATTGAAAAAATGGAGGCGCTGTCTTTAGCCCAAATGGCAATCTTTTATAATGAAAATGATTGAAATTGGTACTAAAAGCCGTTTTCTTTCTATCTGCTGGATCGATTAGTACTTGATGATATCCGTTAGCTAAATCTAACGTTGAAAAGTACCTAGAATGACCTAGTCGATCCAAAATATCCTCAATTCGCGGAAGTGGATATGAACAAGGGATACAGACCTTGTTGAGTTCACGGAAGTCTACGCACAACCTATACTTGCGATTCCCAGCTTCATCAGTACCCTTTTTGGGTATCAGGAGTACTGGAAAATTAAATGGACTATCAGTATGCTCTATTATGTCATTCTCTAACAATTTTTCGAGTTGCTTTTTACACTCTTCTCTGTGAGCTTCCGGCATTCGGTACTGCTTTCTATGTATGGGTCCTGTGTTGGCCATTAGAGGTAATTGAAAGGTTTTTGTTGGAGTATAGGTCAGTTTGTCTCCTGGCAAATGAAAAATGTCACTGTATTCGTAACAGAGCTGAGTCACGGATTCCCTCTCCTCTGGATTGAGATCTTCTCCCAACAACAGTGATTGTTTCATTAATTTTAGTCGCTGTTGCCTTTTATTACACTTCCCTTCACTATCCGCTAGTGGTACTACTGAATACCGGTTCAGTCCTTCTAACTTTGGTTTGAAATCTTTTACCTCCACGGCCTCAGTCCTAGCATTTATGATTCCCACAAAGGCTTGTCCATTCTTAGGCCTGATTATTGTATTTCCGCAATACACTCCAGGACATATTTCTTCGGCCATACATAGCATTTCAGCCTCACTCTCAACTGGGATTCTCACCAGTTGCTCTGTTCTGGGTTTCAAGCGTATTATTGGTCCATTCGTGCTCTCGCGTTCAAGAACAAGTGCAGAAGCTTTCATCCGGGGATTATTGAGCTGGACTTCCGTGCGAGGATGCCCTAGCTCGTTTTCCCGTTCAACAGCTACTCTCACCTGCTCTTCACCCCACATGCCTGTAGGCCATGTTATGAACTCATCCCTTACCAGGCGATCATCTAGTTGACCAGCCTCCGTATGAAGGGTTGCGGTCAAAGTATTTCCCCGCCTGTGTTCATGTTTCAGCGCCTTTGCATCCCGGGTGACCTTCATCTCGTTTTTCTGCTGGGATTGTATTCGGGCAAGGCCTTCCGTCATCTTTTTCACTCTCTCGTTTCTCTTGTTTATCTGTGTTAGATACCGGTCTATGCTGTCTGAGGCTGCCATCGCTTTACCAATAATGTCCTTTAGCTCTGTAATTCTCTCTTTAATGCTCTGTTTCACTGTTTCTGTTGAGATTTCTCGAGGATTTTTGTTACTAGATTGACTAACGCTTCTTTGACAAGCTTTGGCCAATGTCACTACGTTAATACTTTCTTTTCATGTTACATTCGCAAAAAGAGGCTTCTCCTCCTTGTTCCTTTTTACATTCCGTATTGATAGTTTTTGGTTGATGCAGTCGATGATAGCTCTATCTTCAAGAAATTCAATACCCAGTATTCCGTCAGCTGGTATTGAGTCTGTGTCATAAATTACATTGAACTCGCAAGCATGCTCTTCAGTATCTATACATAACTTGGATTGACAAACCCCTACGGACTTTCCTTGAGCCCCAAATAAACCCCCAATAGTAATAGTTCGTTGAGGCTGAATAAACGTGTTTTTTTTTATCTTATTAAATTTTATTAAATTACATGTGGACCCGGTATCAACCAAAAGATTTAACTTACCTGTTAACCCTATGTCTGCTTCAACTGTGATGCTACAATTATTCAATAAACTTAAGTCTACTGAAATATCATCCCCCCTCGGCGATGTGTCTCTGGAGTTTGTTAATGGAAGGCAGCTGTGGACGAATTCCCCAGCTGCCGCTCCCCGTTTCCCTCCAGTTGGTCAGCGCGTTCTGCTAGGTACTTTCTGAGGCAGTTTTCAGTATAGTGATCACATGTCCTACAGAATTGACAATAGAGAACTCCCGATACGGGTTGAATACATTCACCTGGACTACCTACCGCAGTATTTGCGAAACGTACCTGCTGTTTCCTACAGCCCGCTACCTCATGACCATAGCTGTTGCACTTGGTGCAGTAAGGGGGCTGTGTCCTACATTCTTTCGCAATGTGACCCCGTTGTCCACATTTAAAGCAATGAATGGTTCTCGGTGGGGTTACCCTGGCTGCCGGCCCTTGGTATCTTATGGGTGATACTGGCCTAGCAGTGGAATAAATTGGTCTTTGCGGTCGCTGAACTCGATTGGGGCCGGCCTCGCCTGCTCCCCAACTGTTTTTCGTACCTAATGAGTTAGACCTCCAACCTGCCTGTACCACTTCTGGGTCTCTTACTTGGAGCCTTTGTGCATCTTTTTCATAGTATGTAGCTTCCTCTTGTACTCCTTCTAGCGAATCGAATTTCCGTCCAGTGAGGTATACTTGAGTAGGTTTACTCCTAACGCCAGCTTTAAATGTCGCTACTGCATCTGCCTCTAATTCTGCTATCAATCCTGTATCACCTCCTGGGCATTTCGCTGAGACCGCCGCTTTTATTTGGTCGAGCAATTCCTTCATCCGGTCTGCGAACTCCCTGATATCCTCACCAGGCCTCTGCCTGCATGCCAGCATTTCCGTTCGCAATTCGCTAAACGATTTTTTTGGTATGTAGGCCGAATTGATTACTTACTGTAAAGCATCAAAATCTTTTGGTTCCTGTGAGCTTGCCAAGTAGTACGCATCGTCCGTTAGGCGATACTTTATGCACCTGATAAAAATCTTCTGCTCCTCCTCTGTCAGTCTATCGTGTAGATCCTTACTGCAGCTCAGAAAGCGATACACTTCCTTCGCCAGTTTGGACGATCTTTCGCCAGATAGTATAGGTACATACTTGGATACTAGATCCATCACTTTTTCATGCACGTCTGCCATGTTAACTTGCCCTGTGAAGTTTCTTTCCTCTGGCCTTATCTGGTTCTGCTCTGTTCTTACTTTTCCACTCGGCGCTACTTCCTGCTTCTTTCTTCTGATTAGCTCTCTTTCTAAATTTTCTTCTGGTTCTTTATGCTGTTCCCAAAATAACAATTTCCTTGGCCTGAACCCTTTACTCGTACTCACCTTATTACCCTCTTGAATCGGTTTTCTCTGTGAAGATCGCTCGAGCCCGAACTCTTCCTCTAACCCCGCTGTAGTTTCCTCAGCCTCTCTTAACTGTGCCTTTAGTGAATCTATTTTCTTTATCAGTCCTTTCTTCTCTTTTTGGATTTCTTCCAATTCTTGCTCTGCTTCTACTTCACGGCTCTGGATAATTTCGAATGCTGCTGTTACCAATAGGTCTAAAGCTTCGCCCTTTGTACTGCTTTTAGCACTCTCATTCAGTTTCTTTAACAATTCCTTCTCTTCCTCTCTTGTCCACCGTTTCTGTAACTCTGCCGTTATATGTTCCCCAATATATTCCCAGTCCTGCTCGTAATTCCGCAATATTGCTTGGCCTTCCTTCAGTTCCTGTGCTTTTATCTCTAACTCCCTTTCCTGGGCCTGAAAGCGTGACAATTCCTCCCTAGTTAAGATATTGCTTCTTCCTGTTGACATTTAGGACTGTGAGACTGTTATACCTCACGCACATATTTCCATTATAACCACTACACTTGTCACTTATCACTTAGCACTCTTAACACCGACATTAACAGGCACGCGAAATATACTTCTTACCGCCTCTCATTGATCATACCTATCAGCGCTTTTGTATCTTACTGAATTACCTAAAACGTACGTACATATGCTCCAACATAAATCTGACAAAGACTTTTAATCCAGAAAGATTCTTCGCGAGTACTCGAATACTTATTAAATGTATTCCCAATTTAAGTAAAAGCGCATAAAATTTTAAAACAGAGTGTAACTAACTGCATTTTGGCACGGTGGCCGTACTTTACCGACAACTTTAAAAGAATTAATTTTTTTAGATCCACTTAGTGGAATCACGTTAGAGCTATAGGAATTCAACAAACCCCAACGATACCTCGCAAAACCGGCACGAAACAGAAATACTTATTATTACCATACAATACACAAAAAGAACCTCTAAATGGTTCAAAAGATTTTGAACCACTTGCCTTAATGTTGTAGAAAATTAATAATGATATATACTCTGTCTCAGGGATTGTAGCAACATGTGTAAGTGTAATTTTTTTTTTTTAGCTGAAATATGGTAAGACTAGCAGCATTCTCTTGCAACACTACTTATCACACCAAGAAAGAGGAACTAAACCTATCAAAATGAAGTGGAAACGAGAAAAGCCCTTTATCTAAATTTATTACCATAAAAATAAAAAAAAATAATCAGAGATTCCATTTGACAACAATTGCAAAGACTATATATTTGCACTTAACCAATATCGGCAAAAGGCCAATGAATTTTTTAAAATTCCAAGAATATGTTCATATAACTCATCACGACTACATGCATACCTAAAATTTTCACACCGTGGGATCCCTGTCAACACTACTTAACTTTCACTTTCAGCAAAAATTTTAAATTTATCGGAAAATCACCATAACTCACTTTCTTGGCCAAATAAATACATAAACACATATATTCCCCTACCTTTTGTTATCTAATCTATATGTAGGTAGGTATGTATATTCTGAGTTTTTTTTTTTTTTTTTTAGATATATATATATATTTTTTTTCCTTTATTGAATTGTGTTTTTTGATAACAGGAAGGAGAGTGCACTTTGTTTACCTACATCCATGGATTTAGCGAATTAAGTTTGGTTTATTTTTTATAAGAAACATTCAATACTTAGTTTCTTATAATATAAAATCGCACATGATATTTCACAATTATACGCCACTCACTGACTCACACACTTTTTGCTTTATCTTCACATCAAATAATTTAACACTTCTTAATTTTAACCTGAAAAGTAAATTAAATTAAACAGATTTTTTTTTTTCAAAAACAAAAATAAAAATACCAGAAGTTTTAAATTTTTTACTCGGAAATAAAACAATACAAAAAAAACACCACAGTAAGAAATCATCACATTTCTTACCTTAGTTTCACCGGCTGCGCCAAATTGTCGTGTCCCCAGCAAAACACTCGCGTAATCCACATAAAAAAAACTTTATTCAATAAAACTACTTCGAATAATATCTAATATAACTCGAGCTTCTGATTCACACTTATAGCTCTTAACTCCTAATCGCCAAAAACACAACTGAGTAACCTGATCCACTCGCAAGTCGGGTCACCTGTTAAAATCATTACAGGCGGAAGCGACTCTGACCCAGTGACCAGTGCAATACCTTGCAATTAATCGCAAAGCATTACATCAGTCACTGCCATCAGCTGGAGACCCCAATACTGTTAGTAAACAAACAGTAAGCCCAGCTGAGCATTTCACTATGCGAAGTGAATTACTTAACCCTGGCTTAATGCTTAATTACAACAGCAGTGGATGCGACAGTTTTTTAATAAACAATTCGCAATCGCCAAGCATTTAACCGTGCGAAGTAAAATGCTTAGATACTGCAAACTGCTTAATTAGTCGTACACCTGCTGCTAGTTAAGTCATGATGTCACAACCACACCGAATTGAATATTGGGCCACGACATACTTTAATCACTCTAATATATTCCATTTTGTTCACTTTCAGGCAGATACAGCAGAACCTTTTCTGCAAAACTTTACCGCTCAGGTAAGAATATCGCAAAGATCTATTTTAACACTGATATATTCCTTTTGTCCACTTTCAGGCAGATACAGCCGAAGCTTTTCTGCAAAACTTTATCGCTCAGGTAAGAATATTGTTAAGATCTACTTTAATCACTGTTATATATTCCTTTTTGTTCACTTTCAGACAGATACAGCAGAACCTTTTCTGCAAAACTTTATCGCTCAGGTAAGAATATCGCAAAGATTTATTTTAACACTGATATATTCCTTTTGTGCACTTTCAGGCAGATACAGCCGAAGCTTTTCTGCAAAACTTTATTGCTCAGGTAAGAATATTGTAAAGATCTACTTTAATCACTCTTATATATTCCTTTTGTGCACTTTCAGGCAGATACAGCCGAAGCTTTACTACAAAACTATATTGCTCAGGTAAGAATATTGTAAAGATCTACTTTAATCACTCTTATATATTCCTTTTTGTTCACTTTCAGGCAGATACAGCAGAACCTTTTCTGCAAAACTTTATAGCTCAAGTAAGAATATCGCAAAGATCTACTTTAACACTGATATATTCCTTTTGTGCACTTTCAGGCAGATACAGCCGAAGCTTTTCTGCAAAACTTTATTGCTCAGGTAAGAATATTGTACAGATCTAATTTGATCACTGATATATTCCGTTTTGTTCACTTTCAGACAGATACAGCAGAACCTTTTCTGCAAAACTTTATCACTTAGGTAAGAATATCGCAAAGATCTATTTTAACACTGATATATTCCTTTTGTACACTTTCATTCAGATACAGCCGAAGCTTTTCTGCAAAACTTTATCGCTGAGGTAAGAATATCGCAAAGATCTATTTTAACACTGATATATTCCTTTTGTACACTTTCAGGCAGATACAGCCGAAGCTTTCTGCAAAACTTTATTGCTCAGGTAAGAATATTGTAAAGATCTACTTTAATCACTGTTATATATTCCTTTTTGTTCACTTTCAGACAGATACAGCAGAACTTTTCTGCAAAACTTTATCGCTCAGGTAAGAATATCGCAAAGATTTATTTTAACACTGATATATTCCTTTTGTGCACTTTCAGGCAGATACAGCCGAAGTTTTCTGCAAAACTTTATTGCTCAGATAAGAATATTGTAAAGATCTACTTTAATCACTCTTATATATTCCTTTTGTGCACTTTCAGGCAGATACAGCCGAAGATTTTCTGCAAAACTTTATTGCTCAGGTAAGAATATTGTAAAGATCTACTTTAATCACTCTTATATATTCCTTTTTGTTCACTTTCAGGCAGATACAGCAGAACCTTTTCTGCAAAACTTTATCGCTCAGGTAAGAATATCGCAAAGATCTACTTTAACACTGATATATTCCTTTTGTGTACTTTCAGGCAGATACAGCCGAACCTTTTCTGCAAAACTTTATTGCTCAGGTAAGAATATTGTACAGATCTAATTTGATCACTGATATATTCCGTTTTGTTCACTTTCAGACAGATACAGCAGAACCTTTTCTGCAAAACTTTATCGCTCAGGTAAGAATATCGCAAAGATCTATTTTAACACTGATATATTCCTTTTGTACACTTTCAGGTAGATACAGCCGAAGCTTTTCTGCAAAACTTTATCGCTCAGGTAAGAATATTGTAAAGATCTACTTTAATCACTCTTATATATTCCTTTTTGTTCACTTTCAGGCAGATACAGCAGAATCTTTTCTGCAAAACTTTATCGCTCAGGTAAGAATATCGCAAAGATTTATTTTAACACTGATATAATCCTTTTGTGCACTTTCAGGCAGATACAGCCGAAGCTTTTCTGCAAAACTTTATTGCTCAGGTAAGAATATTGTAAAGATCTACTTTAATCACTCTTATATATTCCTTTTGTGCACTTTCAGGCAGATACAGCCGAAGCTTTCTGCAAAACTTTATTGCTCAGGTAAGAATATTGTACAGATCTAATTTGATCACTGATATATTCCGTTTTGTTCACTTTCAGACAGATACAGCAGAACCTTTTCTGGAAAACTTTACACTCAGATAAGAATCTTGCACAGATCTAATTTACCATTCAAATGCTATTTCTTTACTTTTTGAGCAATTATTGTCGCGCGGAAATCCATAAAAATTCGCAAATAAGAAAAACCGAATTCAAACTTATACTCCACTCTAATTCTACGCGCGTTAATGCAAAGTTGCTTCTTGCCCGAGTTCTGACCAAAGACCTCCCAGTTCGATTTGTCTCGCAATGTTCAGCCGACTGGAAGGCACACACACCATCATCGCTTCTGCCGTTCTATCTCGCAACATGTACCGCATGAACGTCGTTTTCTGTACTCACAGACTTCATGTAGGTGCCTAGCGCAACAGATTTATCGCGCTACGATTGACTTTGTGATTAACTTCTTTTAGGGTTTTAATGTGTGCGCTCCCGCTGACAGCGGTACTGTATTGTTGTGTGAAGAATTTTTGGTACGTGTCATTTACCGTCACTCCATTGGAAGATTTTGTGACCCACGGTTAATGGCACGAAATTTCACGCTGACAATGAGGTGATGATGCCAATTTGTGTGATTTTAATATGGATTTCGGTTTTTCTTCTTTCTTTCTCTTCTCCTCGTTCTGTGGGATTTATTAGGAAGATTATAATTTGTGCGTGTTCTGCACGAGTTAGATTCTTTCTTTTAGAAATATTTTTTTCTTTTGGTTTTTAGGTTCATGCCTTATGGGAAAGTAGCAAAGGGCTACTTTCCGAAAATTAAACAGATAACCTTTTGCCCCTTTTCAGGTACTCTCGCTACAGAAGGCGGAGAGGCCCAAATCGAAAGAAAGGATGAAGGGGGAAAGGAAAAGGATAGCGGATGGGGGATACGCTACAGTATCTAAAATAAACAGAAAACAGTTGCATACTATTTCTTTACTAGTTTTTAATTTTTAATGTTATTCTAATTCGCAATGAAATAAAAAAAAAACCTTGTTTATTTTGTACAAAACGTACTTTGTGAAAATTTCAATCAATAACTGTAAACTTTGACAGACCAATTGTCAAATATCTACTTCGGCAATTAAAAAAATCCCATGATATTTGCTATTACCTTTTAACCGCTTGTGCTTTTAACCAGAGAGCTTTATAAAAATATGCCTTTCTCATTCCCTCCAAATTATTTTTTATTAGATGGATTTAATAGCCGTCCGTGAATAACTGCTTACTCACACCTTTATACATTTTTCGGCCAAAATATTTTCCTCTTCCAGGAGAGTCGCTACTTTGTAATACTCATACTTCGGATACAACATTACAATTAAAGATATCATGTACGTAAAAACTTCAGTAATCTTGTTTAAGACCATATTGTTTTCATATTAATGCTACCAATTTATTCTGATGGTAAGTTTCATAGAGTTTTCATTGAATCAATACCAAATAAAAATAATCTTCAAATAGACTTAGCAAACAAGGTATTTTTAATGAATGAAAAAGAATTGTATGAAATTGAAGAAAATGTTATATGAAAGAAAATCTAAAAATTGCAAAAAACCTCATGTCAGGTACTCTTGGATAATACCTAATGTAATTTCAAAATGAATAACAAAACTGAAATAAAACATGTAAGTAATAATATTATAGTTACTAAAAATATTCCAGATACAAGGATAATTCATAACTGTAATACATTTGAAATATACGTATCAAAAGAACAATTTAATTTAATTCGAAAACTGGGAGCTTCAAACCAACAATGTATCATACGAAAATTATGTATTCAACGAAAAGTTCATAATACCAAATTTCAAAAATATTGTAATGAACTTTTCATTCGAAGATTTACACATTAAACATTTGAATAATAGAAAAGTAATCTAAATCTTAAAACATAGAGGCATCTTTCATGAAGGAATTACGTTCAGCACGATTCCCGTAATAGTTAATAATAATTTCAATCATAATGATTGTAATCGTCCTAATTAAACAATATCCTAAAAAGGGATCAAATGTTAAAATCGAATTAAAATCATTCAATTCTTCGGAGAAGAATCTTAAGGAAGGGCGGGTCACGTCCCCACAAGATTCACCCTTTTTTTCATATAGTTTATCAAAAGCACGCAGACTTTGCTAAATTATTCATTCCTCCACCGGAAAATACTTTTCTGAAAAACAAAAGTATCAAGCAACGTTTTAATCATTCTCACACGCGCGTTTTGCACAAGTAAGCCTATCTACTTACTCGAAGACGAAAAATCTAAAACCTAATGAAAAGTTCAAATTAATAAGAAAGTCAGTCTGTTTAAAATTTACATATTAGTCGGTCGTAGTCGTAAAAGTTTTATTTTTATTAAACGTTTAAAATCAAAGTTGTGTTTTTTTCTTTCTTATCATTTTTTTTATTTATCTTATTGAAAAGGTCAAAAAGTTATATATATATATGGAACTCGTTAACATCAACGGCTATCCATCCATTTTCGTCAAATTTTGCTCACTCGTTCTAATCAACTCACAAATGACGAATATCAAAATAATTTTGACCGCAACTTATGTTTTATGAGATATTTGACTTTAAAATTCCCGAAATTTACACTACACACTTCACAACACATTTGACATTTTCACAAATAATTTACCCTCTTCTTCTTTTAATTGAACAACAAGCCTGAAATTCATCTTATAATGGGTATATTTCATACCTTCCGAATATTCGGGTTACCAGCATTGCTTTTTTTTATTTATTAAAGAACCACACACGCATACACACAAACTGTCAGCCAGGGCCAGCAGGCAGGGCACACCCGCACACACACACACACACACAGGCAGACGCGTGTGTTTTAATAAATGTTTTTCTATTTCATCTATCTAAACGCTGCTTTACCACACATCAATTGAATATTTGGAATGAATAACAAAACGAAATGCTGGTAACCTGACTGTTCGGACGGTATGTATATACCCATCACCATCAATAAGATGAATTTCATGCTTGTGTGCACTTAAAGGAAGAAGAAGAGTAAATTATTTGTGAAAATGTCAAATGTGTTGTGAAGTGTGTAGTGTAAATTTCGGGAATTTTAAAGTTAAATATCTCATAAAACATAAGTTGCGGTCAAAATTATTTTGATATTCGTCATTTGTGAGTTGATTAGAATGAGTGAGCAAAGTTTGACGAAAATCGGAGGATAGCCGTGGATGTTAACATAAGTCATGCAAACTACCGCAGAGGAAACCGAATGGATTTCATTTTTATAACTGATGGTTTTCAGTCACCAATAGTGTATAAAAATTCGAAAAAAACTGTTCAAGTAAATTTCTAAGAACAAAATGTATGATTGCCAACGCTCATAAATATCTTTAGCGACCCAGATCAGCCAAGGCACCGGAATCAACATAACTCTTTGGAGCCATTTTCCGCCGACAATAGTGCATGAAAAATCTAAAAAAAAAATTTCAGATCTTTCTAAGAAAACTGAATGCTTGTGCCCCTATCCGAAAGAGTGAACAACCAAAATCAATCCAACAATTCGTTTGAACCATTGTGGGTCATTCAAATTCTTAAGAACAATTTGCAAGTGCATTTCTAAAAACAATTTAATGCTTCCCTACGAACGTAAAATTATTGAACAATTCAGGCTTGAATCAGTGTCGCTAAGAAAAATCAATTGGTGGCTAGATGTTGATTACATGGAACTTGGGTTCTACTGGAAGAACCGTAAAACAAAATTTGTTAAGTCAACGCTTAACTACAATTGCGACGGGAAACGCCAAACGACAAAAAAATGCCGCTGTCAAACCTCTAAAAAGACAGCGTCTTATCCGAATGCGCAAATTACGACGGGTGACGGTTAGCGGTCGACGAAGTTGCCGTCGGGATTGATCAATTTCTAATTTCGCCGTCGTCGCTGCAGTACTACCAACAAAATCAAACGAATGAAATTGTTGTGGTATTTATTTTTGTCAATTTCAAAACAATGGATTTCGATGAGAAATTGATTGAGGATGTGCGAAATCATAAAATAATTTATGATATAGAAAACAACCAGTACATTCAAGTTGACAAAAAAGACATGGTTTGGTTTGGATGGACTCTTGAATACAAATGGTAAAGTTGTGATATTTTTGGCATTTAGTTTGATTTTAATATAGTTAATTTTTTCTTTCCACACTTTGGTCCATTGCAATTCTTTCAAAGTAATATAAAATATTCTCGATAAAAATCTGTTTCAAAACGCTCAAAACTAATAACTTCAAATGAAATTTCAGTATCTTCTTCTTTCTTCGTCTTCAATAGCAGGCCGTTCTTTAGCAGCGAAAATATGACAGCGGAGACTGAGAGAAAAGATATATTAAAAACAAGAAAAAGAATTTTTCAATTTTTTTTTACGGAAATACAACGCGCGGTCATAATATTTCTAAAAACAGGTAGTTAAAATTATTTGGAAATATTAAAAGTATAAAAACAATATGCATAATGTATGCAATAAAAAAAAACGAACTTGAAAATACGGCCACAAAAGAAATCCAATTCATCCGAACTTAACTACAAAAATCCAGTCAATAAATTTATCAAATCTCAGAACTCTGACAATAAATATGTTTAGCGCTCTAAACAACGGCCCGGGCGGATAAATTCAAGCTAAATTTTTTTAGACTTACTGGTGGTGCCAACTCGAATCAAAACCCAAAAGCCAAATTTAACGAATTGACCTTAGTACCGCTCTCGCTAAATTTCAGGATAAATTTTCGCCAATATCTTTTAGCTTGCTAAATTTTCATACAAAATTTAGCTTAGCACGGACTGGGCTATATAGGCAAACAAAATTTGTGATCGCTGACCAATTTCTTAGAAACAATAATACTTTGTAAACTCGAAACTGTATGCTTTTTCATATATATGAGAAATCGGGCCAACAAAAATATAAAAGCATCTTCATAACTGGGCTGTTAAACATTACGTGCCATTTTCTAAACAATCAAATACTAAAAAAAATATGGATTCCAAAATTATTTACTATCCTGTGATAGCATTGATAGATGACTTTTCGACACTATATAAAAACGCAAGAAAATTCTAAAAAATTTGTACATGTTTAAAAGAGGGCGAATGGCTATTATACATAATCTACTATTGCTACTCATAAGAAGACAAACAAACCATACAAACCATACCGTATCATTCTAAAATTATCCTGACATCGTCTAAATTACGAAAGACTTGAAACCTTGCAACCCAACTAGAATGTAATTAATTCATCAGTCATTGGAAGGTCACTAGAGCTCCAGAAGGTCGGAAAGGCATTCGTTTAAATTGGATTTGTCCCAAATTTGTACTAAACGCATCGTCTAAATTACGAAAGACTTGAAACCTTGCAACCCAACTAGAATGTAATTAATTCATCAGTCGTTGGAAGGTCACTAGAGCTCCAGAAGGTCGGAAAGGCATTCGTTTTAATTGGATTTGTCCCAAATTTGTACTAAACGCTGTTTTTGGTCGATCTTTTGCACTTTCTGGTACCTGTGATACCCACTAGCTAGGTCAAGTGTTGTAAAATAACGAGAATGGCCAAGCTGATCGAGAATATCTTCGATTATTGGTAGGGGGCAAGCATCACCTATTCTTCGGCAATCCACTACCGCTTGCCAGTTTTTTGTCCCTGAGGACCGTCCTCTTCTAGAACGGCTAGTAGTGGCGAGTTCTACGGAGTTTTACTCAGTTCCATGATGTGATTTTCTATAATTTCCTGTACATGCTCCTGTATAATTTAGTTTCCTTTTTTGGCAGTCGATATATCTTCTGACTTATTGGAGGATGATCTGTTTTAATGGGAAGGAAATAGTGCGTTTAAAAGCGTTAGTGTGAATCAACTTATTACCTGGTAGATAAAAAATATCAGAGTACTTCTTACAAATAGAAAATTACACGTCTTTCTCCTCAGTGCTCAAATTATCTTGTGGAACTTCCTTTTATAAAAAGCCTCATTCGTTTTGTTAGACATATTTAATAAATTTATACTACTCGTTTGTTTGCTGTTTTAATATCTATTTGTAAACCTGTCATCGAGTGTCTTCCGGGCTTCTTTAATTTCGAATTGTGTTAGAGGTAATAAATTTAGGTTAATTGATTCAAGCTTATGATCAACTTCTGTTGTAATTATTTAAGATACTAAATACTTTGGATGGAAAATCCCAGGTTTATTCTCCTGTAACAAACAAAGCATATCTTCAACTGCTTCAGTA
This sequence comes from Dioctria linearis, assembly GCA_963930735.1. Lineage (NCBI taxonomy): Eukaryota > Metazoa > Arthropoda > Insecta > Diptera > Asilidae > Dioctria > Dioctria linearis. Next base: position 73,527,387 of record OZ005744.1, on the reverse strand, counting down.
GGCACTTGAACCACTTTTCCCACACACGCTGGAATGCGAATTTCTCTCGGAGCCTATTCACATTCCTTTCCAATTTAAAAACTGGATACCTACCGTATTTTGTTTATTTACCGCAGTTCTACACCCCAATTCTGGATAAATTTCACCCTTCGACTGTTTTTGTATTTTTAATTGTATTAGAATTATTGTTGAAGCTATATAGTATGGTGCTATGTTGATCTACACTTGATTCCCTCGTGAAATTTTTGGGTTTGTCAACTATATTTACTCTACCGTTACTTCAGATGTGGTTTCTAAAGGCGTCCGAGATCGGACTGAATTCTTCAAGTTTGTCGGCAATGAATTCGTGCAGTTAGTTTTTTTTAGTATAAACTCCTTTGTGTTAGCATTCGATCGGGGAAAACTTAGGAGTTTATTCAGACCTTCAATATTACTGTATGTTGAAAGAAAATTATTGCCTAGAAAGTCATCCCCTGGTATATTTGGGTTATATTTAATGATATATACATAATTCACAGGGTTTAGTCAATCGTGTTTTTCTTATGCCTTCGCATTGACCCAAGGTTTTATACTTTCCAAGAGCACAATTTATTTCGAGATTTGTGTACAAAATTTTAGTGGTTGGTTTAATTAGACTGATATCTGAACTCTTGTCGATAACCAGTTCAACTTCGGGTTTATTCGCTGTATCAATGTGAACTTTTATATAGAATTGTGGACTAACTGCAGAGGGACAGCGTTGATTTTCGCTGCCTGAGCTTTGTCCGAGGGGTTTCTTCGGGGTTCAAGCTTAGTTTTCTGATTTTACGGTTGGAGTTTTTGAGTTCCCATTCTTGTTTTATACGACATTCTTGCTAATTATTTGAAGAACGCTTACAAAAATCACACGTTTGTGTTACTTTTGTTAATTGTGTGAATCTGATTCGAAGTTGACTGACCTCTTGAAAGATTGGATATTGGTGTGCAATTTTGTGCGGTGTGGCCGTAAACTCGACAATTAATGCAAAAAGGTGATTTGTGTCTTATACGACATTGAGAGAAATAATGGCTTATTACATTGCAAGACTTACATTTTATTCTGCTAACACGTTCGTTTTTGTAATTTCTGCATGAAAATTCATTAGAGCTGTTATTTCTGGAAGGCAATGCATAAAAGTTGTTATAAGTGGGTTTGTGACGTCCTTCTGTCACTAAAAATCTTAATTTCATTTTGGGCCGTTCTATCAAGCTTTGTGGTTTAACCAAAAAGCTTGAGTCTAGTACTGCAACTCTTGTTGTTTCCTATTTCTTGAATGTTTAAAAAACTGGTTACGCTAACGATTTTTTATAGGCAGTAGGCCTTAATATTTAATGTAAAAAAAAAAAATTATGTGAGTTCGAATAGAAATAATTGGAAGAACGGAAAGGAAAAGTTTTTATTTAAAAAATATTATAAAACAGAGAATTTTGTTTGTCAACAGTTTTTTTTTACCTAAAGAATGTTGTATGAATTGTTTAGTCAAAACTAATAATTTCTTTCTTAATCATTTGTTAAAACCGTGAATTTAGTTCGTTTAATTATTTACTTAACGAGAGTTTTGCGAATGTGTTATGTGTTCCAAGAAGAATTTAAAAAGCTGTAGTGTAAAAGCTGAAGTCTTATTATTTACTTCCTAAATTTTGGCATTTAAAAATACCCGAAGATTCAAAATCATCGAGCTTTCGCTCGAGAGAAAGTGCGAAAATTCAAAATCATCGAGCTTCGCTCGAGAGAAAGCCCAGCATTTACAAGAGTGGTGATTTGTGGAAGGACCCTACCACGACATCCCCATATTGGCGACCCCGACGTGATCCGCGGATAGATAGAACCCCACCAGAGGTAAGGTGCCGTTCCCGGAATTACCGCACAGAATCAAATATCGAGGCTGATCCTGACGTGAAGAAAAAGCAGACGCTCGTCGAAGTGAAAAAAGTAATACATAAGGTTGAAAACAGAGTTTTACAATATCTCGGACGTTACTTCACTGCAATCAACAAGACGGCATTAATTATCAGCACCGGCCATAAACTCGCCAAATCTACAGCAATTGGAATACTACTAATACTACTGCAAATTCCCAGATCCTGTCATCTATGTAGAATTTACCTTCTAACAGCAACCCACAACGAAAGGAACATCTTGTGAATATCTCGACAGCGAATTTTCTTTACAGCAGCACATCACGCTGTCGTTGTAGTAAAGCAACATTCCACCATTAAGAAAAATCTCCACCCGGATTGCCAGGTCAGGTGAAGGGTTTCCTGATGTTTTTTGTCTTATTTATTTTTTTATTTTGTTTAAATATTTAACATCTTAATTCTATCGAATTGTTCTTCACTTTTTCCTTGAGGCTTTCCTCTACTTGATTTTATTTTTGTGGTTTATATATATTGTAACAGAACGTAACCGGTCGGGAGGTATTGTATAAATCTAATCAAGTCAATGTATTGTTTGTCAAGTGACAGGTGTTGTAGTGCTGCAAGGAGCTAGTTGGTGCGAACTCGGTAGAATGGTCAATCCTAACGGGAACGTATATGCGGAAATGTTGGGAAACGCCAACCACCTGCGGTTCTCGGGGCTGTTTCAGTAAAAGCAGCGATCTTCTGGAGAACAATTCCAGAATTGTGGTTCATACAACTGGAAGCTCAATTTGAACTTGCCAGAATCACGGTAGAAACAACCAAGTTTTATACAGTTATTATTGCGTTAGAGCTGGATGTTATTCGTCTGGTTAGTGACGTGGTACGTAAACCTCCAGTTCACGAGGAGAACAAAAGGCTTAATAAGTTGTTGATTTCTCGCCTTACGGGTAGCGAGAATCAAAAGATCAGGCAACTCCTCAATGAAATGTCCTTGGGAGGCATGTAGCCCCCGCAACATCTGCGCGAGATGCAAGCCCTCAATCAGGGCCGATTAAGTGACGTGTGCCGTGGATGAATCAGCTTTCCACGCCGACACCATCGCAGAAGTTCACGCAGTGCAGGAAGTGAGTGCTGTGAGAAACCCTAAATTCCAGTGACTGAGATTTTAACCTGTTGTCTGAGCGTATTACTACGTTTGTAAACGATAATATCGAGAGGATGGCAATTCCGTCACAAGTTCCGCCTTCAAGTTGGTGTCGTAGTCGTTCCAAAAGCAAAAAGAGGAATGTATCGAAATATAAAAGCCCGTTCGTACGGGAAAGTTATGTTGGTATCATGGACGTTTTGTTAACATGGCCAATAAATGTATACCGCCATGTAACTTTTCTCAAAATTCCAATGAGGGAAGTTACAAATTCATTTGCGACAAACTAAGTGGCCCACCTCCGTTTGTGAGTGGTGGACAGGGCCTTTCTAATAATCGCCTCTATATCTTCGAAAAATCCAGCAAGCAATTTTATCTTGACAACCGGAAGTCCAAAGCTAGCCTTTGTTTGGCTGCTGCTAATTCAACTCCGTAGCTACATATGGTAATAAACTAATCTTCTTAGATTTGGGACTTCTTCGAAATTTTCCATGGCAGTTTATATTGACAGATATATCTAAACCCATTTTAGGTGCGGATTTCCTCAACCATTACGGTCTTATAGTGGACATTTGAAAACGGCATCTCATTGGGCCGCTAACTTCCCTAAAGACTCCAGCTCGTTTGGTCAAAACGAGGCACTCATCTCTATCAGGTTTAATCAAATCTTCAGTGAATCCCAAATTCGCAAGTTGTTGCAAGATTTTTCTGCGATCATAGTGGACAACGTATTCTTAATCGCAGCTCAGCGAGAGTTCGATTTTCTCTCGTTGGCCGAAAGCCGTTCCTATTCCTGATATTACTGCCGCTTCCGTCACGGATGCACTTTGCCAAAATTGGTTTGTTTTCTCATTTTGGCATTCCGAAAGTTCTCCTCGAGGACCGCAGCTTCGATCTTTTCACTAAGCTTTCAAAATTTTATGGATTTAAACTACTGCTATCATCCACAATCCAATGGCTTTTTCGAAAGTTGGAACAGGACATTAAAGCCTGTCATAATGTGTTATCAGGAGAAGTCTTGGTCTAAGATACTACATCTGGTGTTACTTGATCTACGTTCTGTTTTCAGGGAAGAGCTTGTGGCAACAGGAGCCGAGTTAGTTTATGGAGAGAATGTACGTCTACATTCGAGCTTTTTCAAATTCAAAAAGCTTCAAGTCTCAAAACGAATTTGTAATGTCTCTCAAAATATAATTTCTGGAATTAAACCAACTCTGGCCTCTAATCATTCCTTGGTTACATTTTTCAAATTTAAAGCTTTGGACTCCTGCCCCGTTTCTTCATACGTACAGACGTTTTTTATATTGGAAGTTTAGGGCAGAAAAGTCAAGATCTCAGTCCATTGCCTTAAACCTTCCTATGAAGAAACAGAGGAAAATAAAATGTCACCAGTAGGTCAAACATCTTCTCCAGCAAATGAAGTAATTCTAGACAGCCCGTCACTCAGCCGGACGTTAACGTCAAACCACGTAACGTAAACTTTGACAGTTTCAACAGCATCCTAACGGAATGCGTGAAGCATACTGGTCGAGCCACAAGAATTCCTTTCTTGTTTTCGCTGAACCTGCAACATTTTCGGTTCCGCTGGTTCGGGAGTATTGTGGCGTCCTTCTGTCACTAAAAATCTCAATTTCATTTTGGGCCATTTTCTCAAGCTTTGCATTATAACTAAAAAGCTGGCGTCTAGTACAAAACACTTGTTGTTTCCTTTTTCTTTAATGTTTAAAAAACTTTCACGATTTTTTGTAGGCAGTAGGCCTTGATATGTAATGTAAAAACAAACAAAAAATTTATGTGAGTTCGAATAGAAATTATTTAAAGAACGGAAACGAAAAATGTTTGTTTAAAAAATATTATAAAACAGAGAAAATTGTTTGTCAACAGTTTTTTTTACCTAAAGAATGTTGTATGAATTGTTTATTCAAAACTGGTAATTTGCTTGTTAATCCTTTGTTAAAACAGTGAACTTAATTCGTTTAATTATTTACTTAAAGAGAATTTTGCGAATGTATTATGTATTCCGAGAAGTATTGTATTAAAAGCTGTCATTAAAGACACTGAATTGGAGAAGCTGAAACATAATTATTTACTACCTAAATTTTGGCTCGAGGGAAAGCCCAGCATTTACAAAGGTGGTGATTTGTGGAGCGACCCTACCACGACATCCCCATAGGTTCAGTTTTTATTTTCGGTTGAGTAGTAACTTGATTAGAAGGATTATTTAACGACAAAGTGCTATTGTTATTTGGTTGGAAGTTAGAGACATGTTGTATGAAATATTGGAAGGCCTATATTGTTTGCTCAAACTTGACAAAATGGGATGAAATTTTTGTGTACAGAGTTGTTTTTCTTTTGCCTACATTTTTCCGGCTTTAACCAAAATTTCTTTAAGCGAAGTTTCGTTTTCACGTAAAAAGTATAAATGTAAATTCGGGTGCAAAAGACATATGATTTCCTCAAGATTTCACAGAAGGATGCTTTTCAGCCTTTCGTTTGCACCTTCGAAAGCTTTGGTACATTCTTGAATCGTACGAGCTCACTGTTTCACTTGAAATTTGATGAACTAATCTTAGTTCATAGACAAGAAGCCGATATGGTCTATTCTCTGTAAATTTTCCAAAAAGGAGATTTTTGAAGATGTCGAGCGTCCTAAATATTTCCCCACATAGGACCGAAAATGCTCTACCCCTTAGTTTTGTAGAAATGAGTTTTAAAAATAGTTCAGTTTCTGTATCACCCGTTAAACCTTCGTAAACTTTCTCCCAACACTTAATAAAAATGTCTACCTAATTATACATATGTGTCGGTACATGTTTCGCCTGTGAAATGGGTAAATTTAAATTTATTAACTGATTAACCATATTATAATCTAGCGCCATTTCCTAAGATTTATTCTTATTACTAGTATTTCTATGGTTAGTTAGTACTTGATTCTTTTTAATATCTAATGTTAGTTTTTCAGAAAAAATTACTTACTAGCATAATTTCGGTATCAGTTGATTCATGAAGGAAAGAACATGAAGTCTCTCTGTACTACTCGTTCGGGCTGTTTGCGTTTTTCTTACAGATTTGTTTCCAGCGCGGAGATGAAATCTCCTAGTACTGCTAGATTGGGTTGTTTCTACCTTCCGTGGATATTTGTTTCCTAAGCGAACGTCGTTGTCGTCTAAATCGGTGCAGTCTTCAAAGGATAGTGCACTGATTCTTGCAGCAAATCTTCATCCTTCCGGATATTGAAATCTTGAGCCAAAATCTTAGGAATTATCGTAGATTATAACAAACACCAAGAGGTTAACACTTTTTTTGCTAATCTAATTAAATTATTATATTCTATACTTTTCAATTATTCAGCTCTATTAATACATTATAATCATTTTTGCTTTCACCTACTTGTTGTATATAGTTATTTGTATATACCTCTCTAATCGCTGGGTTGAAAATTTCACTTTTTTTTCGCACTTCAATTTATTTTACAAATTTATTGAAATTATTTTCAATAAATTTTAATCTTAAGCCTAGTATGGAGTTCGAGTAAAATGTGACATTTCCATACAAATTTTAGCGCTGGTGAAATCGCAAGCAAAAATTTTACTGATGATTTTACTAGTGCAGTACGGAGTTCACTGGTAAAAAGTGTGATTTCACTATTTTAAGATAGATGGCGTTTCATATGTCTCCACTTATTTTACTGAACATTTTAATGCACGGAGCATTAAAATGCTGGTAAAATCATGACATTTTCTGTTTCTATGACAATTTTCAGATTGTTTTTTTAAATTAATTAAAGAACTTAATTACTGTTGACAATTTTCAGATTGTTTGTTATTTTATTGAAGGATTTAGTTTCACTTGATCTAAAATTCATTTCATTTTTTATGCCTAAGGGCAATTCACTAAACTTTTTCAAGCCTTTATATATACATATATATACAAGGTTGGTAGTCTAAGAAGATCTTGGTAAATACGGTTAAACACCTCACAATTGAAAAAATGTATTACTCTCGCGGTGACGACGACGACGTAAGAGAAGTTGAGTTTTTGGAAGAGGAGATTCAAGCAACAACTCCAAAATTGAATTCTGTTCCCTCAGACGCCAAAAGAAAGTTGAAACCGGCTCCTATTAAAGGGAAAAATGTACATAAGACATTTACTACGAGTCAGAAATTACAGCTTGCAAGTTTGGTCCGTGAAAAACGGGCACTTTGGAAGCTGGAAAATAAGTTACATCATAACAGTCATGCCGTGGCAGCTGCATGGACTTACGTTGCTAAAGAAATGGATGAAACAAGTAAGTAATGAATTATTTATTGTTATTTTTATAATATCATAATATTTTCTGTTTCAGCTGAAAATTGTAAGGCAGTATGGAAGTCGCTAAAAAATAGCATGCGATATCACACCCGTATCAAAGACACTAAGAAGTCTGGAAGCGCTGCTGATTCAGATGTTTTCGATAATCTTGATCAACCTATTATTAACGAAGACACTGTGCCGTGGGAGTTTACTGATGGCATGTCATTCTTAGAGCCTTCCACGAGAGAGTAAGTTTATGCTATTCATTCATATTTGCTTCAGTATTAACAAAGCGAATTTCAGAACTTGGACAGCTCGCTTGGTAAGCAAGACTCCCACAGAGATTCTAGAAGGCGCAGAAACTTCCAGTGAAAGTGCCAGCAACTATTCTTATGTATGTTCTTGAGTTAAAAAGGAATTTATTTTAATATTTTGTTTTAACTTGCAGTCAACCCAACGTAGCAAAGTTAATAAATTTAAAGATGCTCTCGCTACGAGCGCTTCCAATATATCTGAAAATGAGTTATTGAATTTGCGTAAGTAGATAACATCTGTTCCAGCGCAACCGCCACTGAAATATATGACGATGATGGCCAATTTAGATAGGATGCTGCAAAAGCTTCCAGAGGAAAAAGTGGAGGAACTGAATATGATATTCACAAGGCTCATCTTTGAGCAGATTCAAAATCAGACAAATTAAATAAAAAATTTATTTTACGAAACTCAGTTTTTATTTCAATTGTCCAAAAAGACAGCTCGTCGTTGCCATGATAAAGAACCAGCGACCGAATTGATATAATCCTTTAGGTGATCTCCGGTTTCTTTCCCAATATTGTTTTGACGACCAGCATTAGCTGATGTGATATTGCCAGCAAATAATGAATCGCTCGGAGTTCTTTTCCACCATTCTCCCTCGATGAGGTTTCCATCTTCGTCGTTATAATCAGCATAGCTCCTTGGGCAGTAACTTTCTTTGCTTGTACGCAATAGATAATTGTGCAAATGGCACCATGCAGCTATTTTCTGTGCGCGATCTGGACCACAGAGCATTGTTCTGGCAAGGCACAAGAATTTTGAGCACAGAATACCGAATGAATTCTCCACGCATCGTCTTGCTCTACTCAGGCGATAATTAAAAATTCTTTCCTCATCGGTTAGGCGTTGTGGTTTTCTTGGCACGTACGGTTTTATAAGCCTTTTGTTCAACGGAAAAGCATCATCCCAAACAAAGAAATATGGTATTTTTTTGTTTCCGATATACATATCCTCCGGAAAAGGAAGCTTGTCGTGCAAAACGCCTTTCCCAAAGTTGCTGGCTGTTATAAATCGGTAGCTAGCATCACTTGCCGCCATAAGTATAATACTATGAAATCCCTATTTAAAAAAGACACTTCAGTCAAGCTGTATGATAAAATAAAACTATGAAAAATTCTGTACTCACTTTGTAATTATAGAAAAGTGTACCAGCATTTCCTGGACACTTAATGGCGACGTGTTTACCATCGATTGCTCCAACACAATTTGGAAAGTTCCATATTGCATTGAAGTCGTTGGCAGTTCTGACAAATGACGATTTCTCTATTGGGAATTGGTGGTCCCAAAATGTTGTTTACTTATGCGGTAGATTGACGATACATGCCTCTGTAAAGATCCACTCGCCAAATATCTGTAAGAAATTACATGAACGATTTATACTTCAGATATACTATAAGCTAATTATTGTAAGCACGTACTCCAAGACAATTGCCAATTTTTCCTTGGGGCTAATTTTGTCATGTGGTTTTGTATTTCTTTTTGCTTAAATTTGCTCTACTACCAACTCAAACAAATCATCAAAAACGGAGGGCTGCATGTGGAAGTTCTCTTTGACAACCTTCGGATTGCGATACATATCTTCGAACTAAAATATATAGGAAATTTAATTAAGTTACTAAATTCGAATTGTAATATTTACGTCGGTATTAAAGCGCCCTTTTTCGCTCCGCTCTTGTAAATACGGATTTACCAAAATCGTTGGCGCTGTCCTGCTATTACTTGCTTCCACAAAAAGCTGCACACTCAAACCTGCCGCTGTAACAATCGCGTCGTCGATTTGATTAATTAAATCCATTATTAATCCTTTTATTTAGAAATACTTCCGAATTATTTATAATTTTGACAACTGTCACTTCGTTTTCTCCACACAGAACTGACGTCAACGTTTTACCTGCGAAAGAATGCTATTTTTTGGAGACTGCGTTAAATTGTACCAATACCCGAATTCCGTACTAGGCTTTATAGGCGAAATATCGTCCTCTTATTTTGATTTATTGACAGACACTAAACTAACTTTTTTAAGTTGCACTATTTCATGTTGTATCAATATGTATTCTTGACAGACGCTTCAATAACTTCTAGTCCACCCACCAAACTTGGGCACACAAACTCACGGTCCGTCGATTACTTCCTTCTCAACTTTTTAACCACCGTACTCCATACATCGCATCGACAGTAAGTTTTTCCGCCTTTCACAATAATAAATTGTGCCCAGTATTCGATTCCCCTGTTATGGAGAAATCTCAAAGTAAAACATGTAAAATTTGCAATTAATCAATAATTTGTATGTTTATATGGGTCACAAATGTGATTCGCGAAGCTAATGTTACTACCCGTCAATTAAACCGCATGTAAATCTAAATATGCAAAACTTACAATTTATTTACCCGTTTTGCGTTTATTTTCGCGAAGACTAGGCCGTGAATTGTGCAATAGTTAACTTCCTTACACATGTCAGTTAGTGGAATCAGAAAATCTAGTACTTCCGTGAAATTTGGGATAAAAATTCAAATCAAATCACGTCGTAATGAATATACAAAGTCGTTTGAAGCTTACGTACTACTATTCATCACAGAAAATCAACCTAGTTTCTATATCGATACAAAGGATTTATACATCCCTGGTTATATAAACTTAGCACATCCTGGTTATAACAAGGCTCAGAGGATTGATCTCCTTATCGGAGCAAGCAATTTCTTGGAGATGTTATCTGTCGGCCAATTAAATCTTGGGGTCGATGAGCTCTTACTACAAAAAACTGTCTCGGATGGGATAAAATTTGATGGATGGAATTTCAAAAGCATGGTCAATTCAAGAACATGCAACATAGCCATTACACCCTTTCAGATGTTCCACTTATGTTAGATTACTTGCTTGGGAAATCGAAAGTCACACTTCAACTGTGAAAGGCATTACATTGGAGGAAATGAAGTTTGAAGCCAATTTACCTAGAAACAGGCAAAAGGAGGTATTTTAACTTAGAATCAAAGCTATCGAAATCATTCGAAATTAAACAGATGTATTCCGAAATTAATAGAAGATTATGTCAGATTAGGGCATATACAGCCCATTGAAAGAAATGGACTAAGCGTCGAGAATTATCTTCTCCCCCATCATTGTGTTCTCAAGCCGGAGAGCACCTGTAAAAAGCTAAGAGCAGTTTTTGAGGGGTCATGTAAAACCAGTACTGGTCAATCTCTCAATGATTTTCTTATGATGGGTTCAGTCATCCAAGGTGACTTGTTTACAATTCTACTCCGTTTTTGAAAGTTTCGATATGCGATGACTGCCGACATTTCAAAAACATTTCAAACAGGTAGAGGTACAAGATCCCGATAATCACATACAATGTATTCTTTAGCGGAATTCAAAGGATGCAGGTTTGCAAATATATCGTTTCATGACTGTGACTTTCTGGACTTCATATGCATCATTCTAGGCAACGCGTTATCTTAAATGGCTAAGGGAGGAGGAAGAATCATTATATATGACTTATGATCACGAATTGTTAAAGATTATTACTTTTACTTGACGATATGTTGACTGGCTCAGATAGTATCGAAGAATCTATCAGAGCTTGTTATGGTGTTCCAATTATGATCGTATTCTCAACCACATTCCGGTAGACTACAGGAAGAAATTAGCCAATATCGAACACAATGATACTATGAAGGGTTTAGGGTTAACTTGGAATTCTACACAAAACAACTTTCACTTTACTTTCGCAGATTTAATTCTACCATAGCAACAAAACGTAAAGTTCTTTCGAAGATTGCACAATTATATGATCTTGTGTAGATCTTGACCTGCACGGCTTTGCTGATGCAAGCTCACTCGCTTATGTTGCATGCTTGTATGTTACAGCAATCGATAAATCGGGTAATACAACAATAAAATTGCTTTGTGCTAAATCAATAGTTGTCCCTATAAAGACTCACAGTATCCCAAGTTTAGAGCTTTGTGCTGCATTAATGTTATCCGAACTCATGCATCGAGTGATGGCATCTATCTCAATAGATTTTCACACGTTTTACTATTGGTCTGATTCGACTATAATCCTTTCATAAATTTCTTCCCAACCCTGCAACCTGAACAAATACGTCGGCAATCATGTCCTTAAAGATAAAAGAGCTAAATCAATCTCAAAGTAAGTATTATGTACCCGCAAAAGAGAACCCCGCAGATTTAATCTAATCAGCAGAAGACTTACATCTGGAGAATAATTCTGTTCACAATAGTGGCTTAATGGACCCAACTTCTTGACTGCTCCTGAATTTTTATGGCCTCTATAAAACAGACTTCAAACGCAAGAATTGCCAGAGCAAAAGAAGATAAAGATCGCGCTAATTACTGAAAAGATGAAGACCTTATCATTACTAAAAAGTTTCGCAACACTCTTTTGTAAGTTCAAGCTATGATCGCATATATATTTCGCTTCTGTATTAATTTTAAATTAAAAGACCCAACTAAACGATATTTCGGCCCATAGGTGTAGATGAATTGGACTTTACACTTAAATCTATAATCAAAATGGTAGAAATGAATTTTCTCCGTACTACGATAATCTTAGAGCAAAAAAGGAAATATTAAATAAAAGCTGGTTAAAGACCTTGCGCCCATTTTGAGACAACGAAGGCTTGATTCGTGTTGGAGGAAGAATAAGGAAATCAGATCTAGATTACGACTGCATGTAAAAATATTAATTATATTTCTCGTTGGCAAAAGGCAGAATTAATGCAATAGTTGTGCTGGGCATGCTGAAGCAAGGAGTACTGGCAGCATCTACAACAAAGTTCGAAGTGGAATACTCGTCAGGCAAACATCGTAGTAAACACTTTCGTAGTCTTAAAGGAGTAGAATCTGCCACTTGTACTTGTACTGGGAGTATAATTTTTCCACAGACAAAACCTAAAGAGTATTTCAAAACAAAGGGTCTTCCATTATAAAATTCTTTTTACCGAATACAACACAGCACTGACTAGTAGTGCTTCGGTGGAAAGTTTTATTTAGTATAGGAAAATTTACGTTAACTTATAGATGTCGTAATAACGAACACTTTTAAATGCAAGTGATGCTATATATCAATGGAAAAAGTATACAGTAAGACGCTAATTCTTTGGAAAAATGTGAGTACAATTTCCTTGAATTGAATTATAACATTTTCAAGTGTGGTGCTTTCCTTACAGGGTTTACACGTTGTTGAATTTGTACATAATATTGACAGGTAAAACAAATAAATGTAAACTAAGAAAATTTATGAAAGCTAATTTAATATAATATAATGAATGACATTTTTGTGAGCTTTGCCTATTTGATATAAATTTTAAGCTAATTAAATCAGATTGTCCCTATGTTAGTTAAAACATGATTTGAGTCAGCTCAAGCAGTGAGTACGCTCAAATTTCGAGCGATGAATAACCGCTCAAATGTTGAGCAGACTCAATGTTTGAGCGGACTCAAGTATTGAGTTGAGTGTTGAGACCCCTATCGATAAATAAAGAAAATTGTTTATCTCTAGCCTAATAAAATTTTAGATATTGTAGCGCGTAATGTAATTAAATAATATACTATGTATATATTCAAATCTAATGATACGCCACCAATTGATACATATTGCATGCCACAAACCCAACCTAACCAATTTCATTCTTGGATTAGTACCTATTAGCATATACCGCACAAGAACTACATGTCGCATATAACAGCAGAGTATAAAAATATAATATTGGTGGTGGGACATTCCAGAATGGACCACAACATTTGAATGAAATGATGGATACGTCGATTAATTCATATTTTCTATATTTGCCGTATTGAGTAAGTCAATCAAATCATACAGCTACATTTGTTCCCGACAGTCGGCACACTCTCAGACATATTGTTGTCCGTTCTGGAGTGCACCACCCATTTCACAATTTGTATACTCTGCTGTAGTATAACACGCAATATTTAGTTCTTGTGCCATATATTCCATTAGTTGGGCGCAAAAGATTGAGATATGTCGAATAAGAGCTCGACAAACAACAATAAACCGTCGCCGCTAAGAGTCAAATCAATCTGGCTCTCCTCGATATGCTGCCTTAATTATACGTTTCTTATATTTTATATTGTTTGCTTTCCTAATCTGTGTAGAGTGAAATATATTTTGAAAAGGACTTGATATAAAAAAAGTACATTGGTAATTTTTTTGTAGAGCATGTTTTGGAAATCTGACATACTCAGCATCTTAAAATCCTCTGATACTACACTCACCACACAATCTGAAAACAAACTGAAAATCTGAAACACTATAGAGAAGGTACAAATTACAGATTCTTCTGTACAGTCATTCTTTTGCTCCGTCGTGAAGCGCATGTACGTAACTGGCTCATGGTTTTTAAGAGCCATACGAATCAAATTTTTGTTCGGTTTATAAAAGACAGAGGTGACCTGTGATGTGAATGTGATTACGTGATCGGTGTAAGCGAAACAAAGGGCTTATCCGAAAGAGCGCCAGTCTCTAGAAAATCTTTAGCACGATTTATCTGAACGTTTTTTTCAAGTACATCATATAAAATTTTAACTTAAAGTTGTTTCCATGAGCTTCCGTTAGTTAAAGTGAATAAGTTACGAATTAATAAAAATAATTCCGAGGTTTGGATATCGCTTTGTATTTCTTTATGCGGACGTAAATCAATAACGTCACAAGATTTATGGATTCTTTGCGAAGGCTGACATTTTAATTACTTGGTAAATGTGTATTGAAGTATAGAGATTTCAATTTTAACCGAAGTGAATAAAGTGAATTTTGTGCCAATACATGTCAGGCATTATTATGTTTATTAAAAGGAGCATATGAATATGCTTCGTCCTTGGTGCAGTGATTATAAAATGTCTATAATATTTTTATAATTTTTATAATTCTGGAAGTGATATTCATTTAGTGAAGTTGGGTCATGTAGAGCATGACTAGCTCAACATATGCACTTAAAGAAGTTCTCGGAACTAATTGCATTGATTAATTGTAGGCATCCGAGAAAAATATATTCCATTTGGAATTATTAAAATTTAAAAGTATATGCTGGAATTCCTTTATTTTATTTATAAACTTATGCTGTTTTGACTACTATGGCAAGTAAATGATTTCAACAAATTCTTGAATATATACAAAAAACGAAATATGCTCGATATGGTATCTTGTGATATCGTGACGTCACGATATAAAGTTCGACTTTCCATGTTACAACAAAATTATGAACTCTAAATATGAGGTAATATGTTGCAATTCATTGCCACAATTACAACAACACGCCTGCCGGCATCAGCTGGTTCATGATTCATGTTAGTCATATCTTGTTTATTTTGGAAGGGGGCAAGAACCGCCACTTTTTATAACCTAGATGATATATGGTATACTGAGTTTGTCATTCATTCCGTTTCTAACGCACAGAAATAATGCTGGTAGAGCAATCTGGGTTGGATTTTTTGATTTTTGCATGTCCGTCCGTCCGTCTGTCATTCTGTCTGCCTGTCCATCTGTCAGTCCACACGGTAACAAGAGAACGCGTTTACCTAGAATGCTGAAATTTTACACACAGGCTTTTTTCTCAGAAAAAAGTAAGTTTAAGTTCGAAAGTGGGACCAATCGGGTAACTTCTTTGAAGGGTTTTCATACAAAAATTTCGTTTTTCACTGCCCGTGCACGCGTCGACCTAGAAAGCTGAAATTCCGTACATGATGTTCTCATAGCAATAGCAAACAAGATTTCAATAACCAGCCAAGTGCGAGTCGGACTCGCGTACGAAGGGTTCCGTACCATCGTACAAAATTTAACACTATGTACTTTTTATTTATTTCTTCAAATGTCGGCGTCATGTGAAAAAATAATGCTGTCATTTGAAAACTTTATAATAATGCTGTCATTTAAAAAAAAAAAAATGCAAACTTATGATAATAATAATTCATGAGAATAAAACGGGGGAAAACGGCAAAAAAATCACGTTTCTTGTATGGGGTGGAGAGCCCCTTTAACTGTTAATTTTATTTTAGTTTTATTATTTGTTGTTATATCGGCAATAGAAATACACAGTCTGTGAAAATTTCAACAGTCTACCTGTTACGGTTCATTAGATAAAACCTGGTGACGGACGGACGGACAGCGAAGTCTTAGGGTTCCCATTGTTACCCTTTGGGTACGGAGCCCTAAACATGGACAAAATCGGACAGTCCCTTCGTGGTTACTAAACATTGGTTTTTCATTATATATTTGAAAACTGCCTGAAAACGTATCGATGTGGAGAGCTCACATTTTGTAGATGGAGTTTTCATAAAAATTCCAAATACAATCAAAAATGGACTACATCGGGCAAACCTTTCATGGTGATACGATAAAAAGCTTTGGCTTTTCACTATATACTTGGACTCTGCCTGAGAATACTTTGATGTAGAGAGCTGTAATTTTGTACACAACATTTTCATAAAAATAGAAAACAAAATTTCAAACATGAATTAAATCGGGCAACCTCTTCTTGGTGTTGCCATACAAAACTTTTGGTTTTCACTTTTTTCACTTTTATTTACATCTAATGTATAATATTGTTAGTGCTAGACCAATATAACTTCTCTTTTTTATGTTTGAAATTATGAGTAAATATTCGATCACACAAAGCTTCTGTATTAATCTGATGGTTTTATATCTACTTATGCCTCATGAGCGCAGTCCTTACATTTATTGCATTAGATCCAATCTTCATCACACGATTCAGTACTACAAATTATACATTCTGCTTCCTGATGTTGACGACATAGTTCAGATGTAGAATTTTTTTCTTCGATATAGGTTGTTCAAATGTTTAGCATCGCTTTAGAATCGTTGTTCTTCTCTATCGGCTAATTTCATAATTGCTGAGCCATAAAGGCATGAAAACAAAATGTCAAAGGGCTGAATATTACTAGTTGAATATGGAGAAGTGCTCAACATATGCTCAATTTGTGATTATCTCAAACAGCGGAAAATCATACGAGCTGCAGACGAATGAACAAGTTACTTAAAATGTTGTAGCTGTTGGGAAAATACCTTAGCATTCATCTGACCGCTTTCAGGAAGAGCACTAATCATGAGACGATCATAATTACCAATATTTATTTATTTTTTTTTTTTTTTTGAAAAATAAGATTGGTGGCCTGTGGCATTTATAGAAAACATTGCAGTGTTGTTATGTTCTGCTGACTTGATTTTCCTTACCTTTTCTTCCGTTTCACTGATAATACCTTGTTATTTTTTTTAAACATGAAAGACCCTTGTTTCAACAGTATTCTATTTTTGAAAAGTTTGGAGCCTGAACTGTTCTTTGAGTTTTTAGAGAAGATCGTAAAACAGATTATCCTGAAAATTATTGAAGCCTGTAGCTCGCATCAAGTTTATCGCCTCAGGAGTTCTCAATACCAAATCTGTATTTCTCTTCTTGAGGTTATGAAACAGATTCTTTCCAGCCATCTGCTTCCTCTTATTAAACCTATGAGGCATTTTGATTTATTAATTTTGTTGTTGTTTTTGCTAGATCATTGGCAATGCGTGAGAACTCACTTCTTGTTTAAGGCAAGATCAAAAAAATTGCATGCAAAATTGTCATTTAAATTCAGGGTAAATATTTACTGAAAACACTCTAGTTTTGACTTAAGAATAATCAGACTACCTTGTGCGACACGATCCTGGACTGACGTAGGTGAAACTTGTTATCTATCGGATTGTGGCTCTGTCTCTTAACTGAGACATTTTAATATCCACCTGTAACAAATAGATGATAGAAATTACGAGTAAGACTCTTTATCGGAAACTTTCAAAAGAAATAGGTTTTTGAACAGATGATTTTAGGCTACCCATAAAACTCATGGCAGGTCTAACCCGATTTGACTTTATTCAAAATCATAGACATGTTATCAAACTAGTTTAGTTTGTTTTTGTTTGATTTTGTTTAAGTACGAGAAAAGATATAAAATTTATTAATTTTACAGTAGCTAAATATGGTGGAATACGTGATTATGTATGTATTTTCAATAATACGGCGCTGTTTCACAAAAAATTGTCGAGTGATTGTATTTCGTGAAACCAGATATTCACTGCGTAGCGTTGCGATGCGTCCCGTTGATTAGCGCGTCATTTCGTTCGGTTCTAAATGGTACTACAATATATAAAAAGATGGTTTTGTTCATCAAAAGTACACTCAATTGGAATTTTCCTTTTTTGACTGAGCAAAATACTGTTATATATGTTAGTATCTACATGAAACAGAAAACCTGTTACTCTTAATTTTTTCAACATATTATAGAAAATTTAATTTCTCATGAAACCAGTCGGCAACACATGCAAACAAAGATATCTACTTATGAAATTCACGAAAAAACTAAAAGTATCAAGGCAACATTCAGAAGACCTATATGTAAAATCATAGCTCAACAAACTGTAGATTTAGTTAGTTTGCATTACACGCCAATATTACTTTGTTAAAAGAGCAAATGCAGCACTCTAAGTGAATGTGCTCTCGAATTATCATGAGGATGGACAGACAGACGGACCGAGAAACGTACATGCGAAAATCAAAATAACTTAATATTGTGCGTGGGTGTCCAAATTATTTTGCTCTACTAGCATCTTGTCCATGCAATACTAATAGAATAACAAGCTTAGTATATCCTATGATTTCATCTAGAATACCTTAAACAAGTATTTTATACCGCAACACCAAGGCGTTGCCCGAGTTATTTAATTTTTGAATTTTTATTTTTTTATTTTTATAAGAACGCTGTGTGCAAAATCTCAGCACTGTACGTTGACGCGTTCTCAGACAGTGTTCACATATATAGCGAAAAACAAAATATCTATATGGCAACCCTATGAAAGAGTTACCCAATTGGTCCTATTTTTGAAACTAATTTTATTATTTTCTAAGACAGCGCATTTGCAAAATGTCAGCACTATAATTGAAAGCGTTCTCGAATTATCGTGATATGACGTAAGTTATATACAGTTTCCGTGTTTTTGTTGCCGTGTGCTACCACTTTCCCACCATGCATTGTGTCTGCCATTTTTACTATTGATCATGAATTATAATTCTCTGCTGCCACACCAAAAATCAGTCATTATGAAATCACGTAACTTAACCGGTTTTTTAGGGCCTTCGAGGGCATCCTGCAGAGCCCACCTCCACTGGAAGTCAGGCAGACTTCCAAATAAGTTATCAACGATGTTAATGCAATAGACACACAACGCTCTAAATGAAGAAATAACTAACGACTCATTAGTCTACAATGATTCATTAAAAACTGCAGACACACAGCCATTTCTTTAATTAAGTTGTTCTGTCAAACTGGTTTTGATAAACTTATCACATTAAAGAACCAATACGGATCGAATTAACGCGATAAACTTTGTTTACATTTATTTTATTTTCAATTTAACAATTTGCAAATGAGAAAAACATTATATTAAAAAACATATTGATAATATAATTTGTGATTTGCATTTCTTTGCATTTCTTCTTCTTATTTTTAAAATCGGCAGATGCACAGCGGAGCTCCAGATTTACATTATATGCCAAATCTAGCACATTTTTCCTAATTATAGCTATAATAAAGGAAGAAAACACTTCATTAGTGTACTTTATTATCATCTGATTGTTGAGCTATAATGACGTATACTATGTGACACACGGCATTTTAATGAATAGTTAGTATAAATGATTCAATAGTTCGTGCTGTGTTTATAGGGTATAAGAGAGTATGATAAAATGGAAAATTTTGTTTATAAAATGACGTAAGTATTTTGGTCGCCAGCTCTTAGTCTATACCATGTGACAATTCACATACATAGCATCGTTTAGACTAATTACTTACGGCTGGGACTCTGTCATAAATTGGACAGCTCGGAGCACAATTCGCAAAATTTAGAAACGAAAAATCAGTATTTTTTTTTTATTTCTCTGGTTTTTGTTACAAATTTGAACTAAATTAAATAAATTTTTAACATAAGCTTTTTGAAGTTAGTAAGCAGAAAATAACGTTTTCCGATTTTTAAAAATCCGCTTATATCTACGACAATTTGACGTAATAGTTTACTTTACCTGCATTTTAACCATTAAGAAACCAACCTATCGCATCAAATTTTCATAAAAATAAGTAGAATTTTGAAAATCGGAAAACGTTATTTTCTGCTTATTAACTTCAATAACTGGCCAAGTACGAGTCGGACTCACGCACGAAGGGTATGTACTTTTAATTTATTTGTTCAAATGAGAGTAGCCGACATGTGAAAAAATAATGCTGTCATTTGAATAAATAATAATAATGCTGTCATTTGAAAAAAAAACATGCCTACTTATGAGGAAAAAAACGCAGAAAAATCACGTTTCTTGTATGGGGGCTCCCTTTAATTTTTTTATTTTATTTTATTTTTATTATTTGTTGTTATATCACCAATAGAAATACACAGTCTGTGAAAATTTCAACAGTCTACTTATTACGGTTCATGAGATACAACCTGGTGACGGACGGACGGGCAGCGAAGGCTTAGTAATAAGTTTCCCGTTGTTACCCTTTGGGTACGGAACCCTTAAAAGCAGAGAAATTTAAAAAAATCGTTGAATTCTCATTTATTATTATTATTTTGTTCTTAGGTGTTTAAATAAATATTCCATTAATTAATTTGCGATTTATTCAAAAATCTTAATGCCCAGCCCCATCTTGCGAATTGTACACCGAGCTGTCCAATTTATGACAGAGATCCAAACTGCACACTGCATCAGTTGACATTTGATATATAAGCACAGAATAGTACCAGAATAGAGGAAGAATTTAATTTTAAATGGATTAATTATTTTTCTAAAATGATATTGGAAGAAAAACTGGTAAAGTTTTTCTAAAAATAATAAATCCATAGTACACAAAAATCTAAACATGAAATATTCAAATACGCTGCATCGGAACTGCATTGAACTTGTGTAGTCATCACTCTTCATGGCAGTATTGTTCATTAGAAGTTTTGTGACGTTCTTGATTATACTTTCAAACAACCCCCGTGGTCCAGACATAATACTTCCAACTGATTGCCAGGGGCCACATGCTGCAGTATGCCTCACTTTTCGGGGAGACGTTTGGGGGTCGGAGAATTCCGTGCTGGACTTTTTTAAGCAGCACGAACAGCTTACTGCAAGCAAATAGTTTCGGCCATTTTGAAACTGTGAAATTTCTAATCGGGAGGCTGTGTAGTTCTTTTTCTGCGCTTTGAGGTGATAATATAATAATATAATTCTCATTACGTGCTGTGATGCTGTGAATTTACGATATAATTGTTATTTATATCAATAATTGCAACTTGATTAAACAGCCACCCAATCAACATCGGTAATTGTATAAGGAAAATTATTTTGATGATATATCTAGGGACAAATGTAGTAAAATGCGCGTCCTTTGACTGCCACTTTTGGCTTGGTCCATTATTATACTCACCATAGAGCCATTGGAATGGTGATATAACGGAGTGTTGGAGTAATATTTCACTCAGTGGTGTGGGTCTTAGTTTTTATATCCAGTCAAAACCCTCGAGAATACTTCACAAGCCCTGAAACAGATTCCCTCCCTACCACATGCAAGGCCCGACGTAGTCTTTACATTCTAAAATATTTGCAGTGTTCTTATGTAAAAGTGACAAAAGTTTGATTTGAATAGCTCCTCCGCGCTAAACTACTATTCATATAGAAAAATTGCGTTCTGTTAATCTTAAGCTTGCTTTCTTATCTTCCGAACCGTAATAAAATTTCCATACCTTTCCTAACAAAAATATTTAAAAAAATTTATCTTAACCAAATGACTACGATTTCTCAAACAAAAATTCTCAGCTGAGTAATCATTGTAATGTGGCTGTGCCGTCATGGCATGCCGTGGGCTGATGATATCGAATGTAGCTGCCTACAGATTCAGACTATGGCTGCACATACACACATGCAATTATCACTCAGCTGAGAGGTATTGAGCGTAAAATGGTACGGTGACTTTGTAATCAAAACTATTTTATTATTTTGTTAAGTAAGCTTTAAATTACTAGGAGACTATATTCCTGCATGCATAGTAGTTTAAGCTCTGTGGCATATATGAAGCCAATGTTTAGGACTGTTCCATAAGTATCAATATAGGACATTTTAGAAAACGGACTAAGCACGCACACATATAGATTTCTGTTTCATGGCTTGGGAAGTATTTTCGAGGGTTTTGATCCAGTAAAAGCAGTTACCCAAAACCCCTCGAGAATACTTCACAAGCCATGAAACAGACTCCCTCCCTACCACATATGTACGAGGCCCATCGCAGTCCTTAAAGTCTAAAATATTTGCAGTGTTCTTATGTAAAACTGACAAAAGTTTGATTTGAATAGCTTCTCCACCCTAAACTTCTATTCATACAGAAATATGGTGTTCTGATAAACTTAAGCTTGCTTTTTATCTTCCGAACCGTAATAAAATTTTCATACCTTTCCTAACAAAATTATTTAAAAAAATTTATCTTAACCAAATGACTACGATTTCTCACACAAAAATTCTCATGATTACTCATTGTCGCTGTGCCGTCATGGGTTGCCGTGGTGGTGGGCTGATGATATCGATCCCCAGCGGGAAAGGGATTGCATACCGCATCGAAGCCGTATTGCACCTTAGGCAGCTATCATCGACCCATTTCTGCACGAAAACTTCGATGAATTTTACACATGATGTCCTAGGCAGGGTAGTGATGCCTTTCTGTAGGAGTATGTGTCGATGAAAAAGTTCATGAACAGTCATCAAAGAAAGTATCGAAAAACAAGCTTCAAATAAATCTTCGGTGTACCGTCATTCATTAGCACACCGAAGAGTAATCATCGAAGAAACCACCGAAGAACAATCATCAAAGAAAATGCTGAAGAACAACCATCAAAGAAAGTATGGAAGATCAATCATCAAAGAAAATGCTGAAGAACAATCATCAAAGAAAATATGGAAGAACAATCATCAAAGAAATCAACAAGGAGTGAATTTGGGATAAATAGGAAGAAGAAATTAACAATTTTCATAAATAAAAACAATTCACTTTATAATGGAAAAAAAGAGTAACACACTCATACCTTATTATAAAAAAAAATTGAAAAAAAGTAGATTATAAAATGTGTATGGTAAATGAAATACGCTCCAACATTACATTTGGCTTCTTTTTCTTTTGATGGCCTCATTTTTAAAGTGCCTATTCTTATGAGTTCGTAAACTTTGCCTCATGTCCTTGACAAAGTCAGTCTCTCTAAAGCCATCCCTCATTAGCGCTTCTGCAAAAATTAAAGCAAGTATTAATATGTAAGCAAAGACAATCTTATATTAAAAAATGACAACTTACTGAATAGTACACTGTTGACATTTTTGAATTCCTTAAAAGTTTCTTTTCCTTTTTGTCCATCATAGTTATAATTAAGTATTATGTTACTCCCTAATATTTTGTTGAAATTTTTGACGATTCCACCTACTTTTACCATGGATTTCACAGCATAAATCTAGGAATTATTTTAGGTGGGTTTATTCTATATAATTTAGATATATGTTGGTAATTTACGTAAGAATCTTCATTCTCGGAGATCTCTTTATCGAATTTAATCAAATCTTCTTTGGTTTCAATGGGGAACTTAATACGGGTGGTTAGCTTTTCTTCTTTTTTCTTAATTATTTCTTTCACAAATACTTTGATTTCGGCATTGGCCATCATAATTTCTCTGATTTGGTCTAAAAGTGAACAAATGAAATACAAATACCTATATAAGCAAATCGTGAGTAGCTTTACCTTTTAACGGCTCTATTTCCTTGGTTATATGTTCTAAAATTAGTCTAAATGAATTTTATATGAAATGTATGTTAATAATATACTAACCTTTTAATTCAGATACTATTTGCGTTTTCAACCTAGATTGCTTGCATTGTAAATGTAACGTGGCGTCGCAACGACGCAGCAACCCCTTTCCAATTTTTTTTTTGTTCAAATGTTGGCGTATTTGTGGCCATTATGATCTGCAAGTATTAAATTATGCATTGTAAGCTATGGATTGTATTTATTCAAGTGATTTATTTTATTACCAAACAAAATCTAAGATTATTAAAAAACACTTACGCTTTGTTTATTCACTTTTCACTTTTGGTTTTTCTCACTTTTTAATTAAATATTTTTCTCCACTTGCACTTATCGACCACCTGCTTTCAAATTTATCTCCGAATGAAATGTAAAAGAAGATACTGCAAGAAATTTTACCCGAACAATATCCGATTCTAAGGAAAAAATCCAAAATCTTACTCACGAACATGCTCGGTCCAACATTACTCACTCAATTACTTCAAATTTT
Source organism: Dioctria linearis (assembly GCA_963930735.1). Classification (NCBI taxonomy): domain Eukaryota; kingdom Metazoa; phylum Arthropoda; class Insecta; order Diptera; family Asilidae; genus Dioctria; species Dioctria linearis. Next base: position 73,503,373 of record OZ005744.1, on the reverse strand, counting down.
ACCCAGAATTAAATATCAGAAAAGGGACTACTGCAACGAATTTTAAGCAGATGATATATTATTCAATTCCAAAGAAAAAATCTAAACATTTTTCTCCCCATCATGCTTGTCTGAACATGAATTTTGTTCTGAAAATTAAGTATAGCTACTTTTCTGCAGGACTTATGCACATATTTTTCATTAGTACCTTTTCAGAAATATTCCTTGATAAATACATGCATGCGCACTGTCATGCACGGTAAATTTCCCGCTGGGGTACATAGCTGCCTATAGATTCGGACTCCGGCTGCACATACACACATGCAATTATCACTCAGCTGAGATGAATTGAGCGTAAAATTATAAGGTTACATAGAACATTATAGAAAACGGACTCACAACGCATACATATAGATTTCTGTTTCATGGCTTGGGAAGTATTCTCGAGGGTTTTGAGTTGCCCCATGTCTCACGACACATTGAAGGGAACTGAAAGGGGAAAGATCACTGATTGAGCCTGTTGCATTTGATGAATTTGATTGCTCAACTTTTTGGCGAGCTATGTGGCTAAACGAAACACAACAAATAATTCAACGAAATGAAAGTCAAAGTAAATTTGATGTAATGCAGCGTACGAGTTTTTGGTTCACTATTCAAAACGCAATTTAACATTAAAAAGCTCGTCTATTAGCGCTTATTACTAGAAACATTCTGTGGTATTTGATAGCGATCAATGCAGTTAGAACAACAACTGTATATATAAGAACTTAAACTTGAACATAACTCTATATGTAACTTATAGTAAATCTAATAGACAGTGAGATGCCTGATGCATGAGTAGGTATAATTCCAATTCCTCGATGTATGAGTATGCCATTACAATAAATTTCGCTATCACAATCCCATTAAAATACGTACAATTTCTCTGTTGCTTGCAATATCTTTAAATTTTTCCATAATTCAATTCAATTCATTTTATTATAAAACTCTACACTGGTAAGACAAAACGAGTCGACTTATATGTAGGTATGCGTATGATGTAAATATAGAAAAAAAAAGAGTAAAACCGAGAAGAGATATAACAAACTTAAAAGCTACTAGTAAACTAAGACAAAATTAAGTTACTATTTGCACAATTACTTTTCTATAAAATTAGCAAAAATGGTATATATTATAAGATATATGTAATATATAGTATGTTTATATAATTAAACCTGGGTTTAAGAGAGAGGATTTGCGATCAAACTCAAGCGAGTATCGGAAGCAAAGTATAAAGAATAAGTAGAGAAGAGACACAGGCGAACAAAATTGGAAATTTTCCGTGTTTTTTAGACTGAAAGAGGTAATCTCATATACTTTTGTCTTTTGCATGAATGGGGGAAAAGAACTTGGGTATGCATTATTGTAGTGCGACTAAGACAACGAGTTCAAAACAAAAATTGAGAAAACATAGGATTACCCGAATGATAAAAACTTTTTGAATACCTTCAAAATTATTTCGAACTATTCATAATAATGTACATTGGGTAACCCTACCTCCGTTTTGCAAGAAAAAGATAAATTTCGCAATAAACAACGCACTAAAAGGAGATGTAAAATTTCCGTCAAATAAAATTCCCAGAATCCAGCAAGAGATTCCCCCACTTGAGCAAAACAAATGTAAACAGAAAAAGTGCTGTTCACATATCATAGGATTACACTAACAAACATTGGAATTCTGCGAAGAACATTCGGACAATTCCTGAAATTCGTGTTTTCATAAAAGAGCGGGAGCATTTTATGAGCGTAAAATCAGAAAACTCCGCCCATTCTCTCTTATTTACGAAAATAAATCATTTGCCATTCCATTTCGTTGCATGTAATCTTCGCATTCACATTTTTTGTCTTATTCGTAAAATGTTCAAAGAGTGTTTGATTTATTTTTTATTTTTTTCTCTTCCTTTATTCTTTTTCTCGCCGTGTACATTTAAATGGAAAACAATCGGAACACTCTTCTGTGTCCTTTCTTTTATTTAGTTATTCTTTGTCGTAAGTGTGTACGTCTCCTCAGACAGATGTGTTTGCATTTGCATGGTTTCCATTGAAGTTGGAAAATTGCAACTCAAGTGCTAGAGGAGTGGTAAGTTATCAAATGTCAGCCAGTTCGCTATATCAACTGATCTTTGAAATTTTTTCTTAACGAAACGAAACAGGACCCAGCAAACATTTTGATACGAATTCCTTTCGAAATAGATCCGTACTCTCGCTAAAACATTCCGAGTTCGACATCTTTTGCTTAACAAACTCTGTACGAAAAATGTATGAAGTGGTTGACACGAAATCGCAACCGAAACTCGTTCCGCAATCGTTATGAACAATCTTAATTAATTCGAAAAAATCAAAAAAAGCCTTTCCCCTTCCGAAGCTTTATGTACAAGGTATATAAACTACATATGGTATATAAGATTTGCTGCCGCGAAAATATTCCGAGCTCGGAATCTTTTGCGTAACAAATACTGTATGAAAAGTGCATGGTGTTTGACATGAATTCGGAAACGAAACTCGTTTCGAAATCGACACGACCAATCTTAATAAATTGTAAAAAAAAATTCAAAATTAGAAAAAAAAATTACTATACACATATTTTCGATAAAGGAACTTCTAAATAAAATTTATTTCTTTAAAAAAATCTTATCAAAATTATAAATTCAGTACCAGAATATGCATACATTTAAAAAAAAAAGTAATTATTATATATTTAAAAATGTAATTATTAGGAACTCATATAATTCTTTTCTTATTTAAAAAAAGATGCTAGTTATCGTCCATTTCTCCCGTATTAAGGAAGATATCTTCTTCGGATTTATCGCCTTTATCTTATTGTTTTTTTGTGGCGTAATCTGCTTTTTGTTTTTGTTTTTTTATAGATTTCAAATATCTGTCTTTGGCATTGTTAAAATATTTCTTTGTTAAGGTAACAATGTTGTCATGCTTTGTTGAAGAAATATTACAGATGCAAGAATCTGAAAATGCATTACCATGAATTATATGTTTTATAGTTTTGATAACTTGAGGATACATACCTTTAAATATTTTAATTAGCTCGAAATCTTTAACACTTAAGTTATTATTGGCTGCTGTCCAGGAAAACTGTTTAGCGAAAGTATCATTTCCGAAAATCAATTGAAGATTGCCGTTTACAAATTTTGTAACTTCATCGGACCCATGTCGGCCAAATTTTTCAAACTAAAATAGAAAAATCAATGAAAACATGAATATGAAGATACTGTTTCGTCTTACCAACTGCTTTTTTATTCTTTTGTTTTCCTGTAAATTCTTTTCAAAGTTTAGGACCTCTTCTTTAATTTTGAATGGAAAGTCTGGTAGTTGGTCAAAATGGTTATTTTTAAGTTTTAAGTTGTCAAGAACCAGGTCAACTCTTCTACGCAAAGATATAAATTCCTTGGTGAAAGAAAGCATTATATCTTTATTTTGTTCCCGAATTTTTTTGTTTTCTTGAATCAATTTTTCGTTTTGTTCTTGCGTCTCTCGAAGTAAATTCAAAATTTCTTCAACCGAGTAAAAATTATTTATTTTATAGAGTGTCTTAAGAAATAAGTATATATGTATGTATGTATGCTCGAGCCACACATCCAACAAACACATTCATTCTTTGTTTAACGTCGTACAAATTTGTTTGCTTAATGAATGACATGTTTATGCATTTGCTTCGCGTAAACACTAGTTTTTGAAGGCATTTGATTTCTATTCATTTTGTTAGTTCTTGCGTCCATACTTGCTACATTTTTTTGCCACAGAACGAACGATTTCGCTCGAAGCACATGCTGCAACACTTTCATAACATTCACGTTCTTCCTTGCCTTTGCCGGAACCACGTACCCACAGTTTCATATTTACGCAGTCAATAATAATTCTTTCACTGAGAAAATTCATTCCAAGTATACCGTGTCGGCTGGAATTAACTCTGTATAATGTGAAATTTGCAGGCATGCCGACTGTTGTCTATTTGCATCTTCGCCTCAAAGTGCCAATGGAGCTCCTATCGAATCCAAAGATTCCTCCAATTCTTGTTTTCTTTTGTGTCTGTATGGGTGTATCTCGTTTTACTTTAGTGACATTAACTAAGCTACATGTGGACCCAGTATCAACTAAAAGCTATTAATTTAGGCTTGCCTAAACTTACTTTCCACTTCCCCCGCTGACCGCATTGAAAACACTCAACAGATCTGGGAGATATTCTCCTGGTAGAATATTCCTGGTATCTTCCTAATGACACTAGGCCTATTCTGGAAAAAACGATCTCGAAATATTTCTGGGCTCGTCTCTGCTAAAATACCTCGTTGCCCATCTATTTGGTGCACTTACTGTGTTCTTCCTTCGGTCTTCTTCCCATACTCCTTCATCGTACAATTGAAGTCTTTTGGAATCTTTTTTAAAATAGCTGGTTTCCTCTCTCAGTTCTTCCAGTGACTAAAGCTTTCGGCGCATAAAATCCATGACATAATGTGAGGTATGGCAGTGAAATTTAACACAATAGCAAAGAATAAATAACTAAAAGAAGGCACACAGAAGAGTGTTCCGATTGTTTTCCATTTAAATGTACACGGCGAGAAAAGGAAGGAAAGAAGAGAAAAAAATAAAGAAAAAATCAAACCCACTTTGAACATTTTACAAATAAGACAAAAAATGTGAAAGCGAAGATTACATGCAACGAAATGGAATGGCAAATGATTTATTTTCGTAAATAAGAGAGAATGGGCGGAGTTTTCCGATTTTACGCTCATAAAATGTTCCCACATTTTTATGAAAACAGTTTTTTCTGAAATTTTCCCAATGTTTTTCGCAGGAATTCTAATGTTTGTTGGTGTAATCCCATGATATGTGAACAGCACGTTTTTCTGTTTATATTTGTTTTGCTCGAAAGAGATTAAGTGGGGGAATCTCATACTGGATTCGGGGAATTTTATTTGACAGAAATTTTACATCTCCTTTTAGTGCGTTGTTTATTGCGAAATTTATCTTTTTCTTGCCAAATGGAGGTCGAGTTACCCAATGTACATTATTATGAATAATTTGAAAGGATTTTGAGCGATTTAATAAGATTTTCTCGTTCGGGTAATCCTACGTTCTCTCGATTTTTGTATTTAATTCGTTATCTCAGTCGCACTACAATAATGCATAGCCAAGCTCGTTTCCCCCATTCATGCAAAAGACAAAAGTATATGAGATTACCTCTTTCGGTCTAAAAAACATGGAAAATTTCCCGTTTTGTTCGCCTCTGTCTCTACTTATCCCTATTTATACTTTTACAATAGCGACTCCGGCTTAAGTTGATAGTTGATTTTGGAGCGGCATGATGTCATCGTATAAATCCTTTTCTTTATATAAAAAGTCATAATGATTACAAAAATAATTACAAAAAAGACCTGGGGAAATGGGTATTCCTAGGGAGTGTGTTTTTATTTTAATTGTATTGTATTTAATTATTAAGGCACTTTGTGTTTTTCTTAAAAGTCTGAAATAAATATACTATTTTATTTGTAAAATTTATAGTTTCTCATATTTCCCATGATTTTATTAATCATTGAACCTGAAGTCTTGTTTCAAAGTGGAATGAATTGAGTTTTTCGGTTTACATTATTTCATTTCTTCTGTTTGATGTAAAAGTGCCTTTAATTATAGAAGCGCTATAAATACAATAAAAATATCCGCTTTGAATTTTACAAAATAGAAGTCTTTGCGCAATGTCTATAGAATTGAATTGAGCAAGACGAGAAATATTCCATCTGGAAGTGGAGCGGTGGGGAAACCAAAGTGGAAGTACTTTGATCTGATGAGTTTCGTTTATGGACATATAACCCCGACGTAAGGAAAAAAAATTGTTTAGGCAAAAAAGTACAAAATTTTACTTTTGTAGGAAAACAATTAGCAACTACGAACCATTGCCACCGGGAAGTGGAGCTGGCGCAAAGCGCATTTGATTTAGGGGTGTTTGATGAACCACCATTGTTGTCATCTACTACAGTAGTTGGCTCATCAACTGTGATAGAAGCGATGGAAGTTAATTCTGGAAAGGTACCGCCTGCCCTACTACAAGAAAGTAATTTGACAACAAGAAATTGCGATAAGAATGCTGGCTCATCAACTGCAACAGATAAGCATAAAACATAAAACTCGTTAAAACCCAAAAATAATTTGATTTATTCAATCCATGTGAGAGCTAGTCTCGGACGTGGGAGGGAGTGCCGGTTTTTTAATGGACAACTCAGTTTTTAAGCTTCAAATATAAAATTTTATTAAATACTTCAATGTATTATAAATTCATTTGCTTAACCTAATATCACAAATTCATTTACTAAAAAACTAACCTACAAACTACTAAAAATTCAATATAAAAATTCAAGCAAAGAAAAATAAAAAAAAAATAATATATAAAAAAAGACGAACTAAAATTCAAATTAAAATTCTATGGGCTCCTGCTCAGGCGCTGCCAATTTTCTCCTCGTTCTGAAAAGGGGGAGAAGATCAGAATTACTATCTGTCATCAAACAAAAAAATATTGATGCTGCTAGTGCGTGAGGGCACAAGGGCAGCAAAATGCTTCTGCTCGTACGTGAGGGTACAAGGAAGTATCAAAGTGCTATAGTCAGTAAAACTAGTTAGATTAGTCTCTGACTGTATTCTGAGCGTACGCAGAAATGTAGCAATATGCTACTATAACGAAGAATGCAGATTAGACTCTGCAGCAGAGTTATTCCTCTGTAAATGTGAGCAGGAGATGTATATAGCCGCCGCATCCAGTTATGAGCTCTCGCCTCTCGGTGTTGCCCTAGCGACGTTTGTTGGATTTGATGAGTGCGGCGAAATCAAATGATTTGACGTAATGTCACGATGTGACATTACAAAATGTAAATATACAGGAGTGATTTATATTTTAGGTAAGTTTGTGATATTTTTGTACAATTTTGTTGAAAATAATAATAATTTTATAAGTTTTAGGTATTAAATGTGTGCATTGGAATGTTTGGCCGTCGCTGGACCAAAGGACGGAAGTTCTCAACAATCAGATAAGTGGTTTTTCTTTTAATTTATATTAGTCTTGCCTTGTTTGTGTTTTCTTTTCCTTTCTCTTTTAGGAGAAAATATTTCGTCGCGGGAAGGATTGGGAATGTGAATGGAGTTTACAACGGGGGACCATCATTATGTATGTGTGGCCTAAACAATCCTATTATCGCATACGTATTGGCATAGTTGCGCTCGCATTGCAAATGCCGATGTTGAAGCATAATTTGATCTTCCAAAGGGAGATGCACACTGAAGCTGTATGGTTTTGTCGCCATTGTCCTTCTTGGATTGAATCACCCATGTCGTTGTCTACGAAATTCGGTGGGCAATAATCAACGCATTCCTTACGCAAATAGATGTGCAGGACCACTGTAGCGCTAACAATTTTTCGCACATTTCTTGGGTGACAATATATGTCATGCATTAGAACTCTCCTTTTCTTATAGTTAGGTAACTTACACACTAGTCTTAATTTTAATTTTCTAATAGTTTATCTATTCTGACCACTTAATCAATTTCCTGTATGTAAATTGTACTTCAAAAGATTCAAAAGTCATGTGTACTATACAATAGTGTTTCTGAATAAATTTAAATTGAATAATATGACATACTATACAAATTTTCAATAAAAAAAGGGGTTCCCATTTAATAATTATAAGTTACCCTCCGTCTCATCTACAAGGGAGTGTCAGGAAGTATAATTTTAGCACTAATGAATTTCCCCCGGAATTTGATTTTTTTTTGTATGATGGTTCTTTCTTCCCGTATTTAAAAATCACAGGCTAAGAAAATCATCCGTTTTAATAAACCATAAGCCAGGTGAGGTTTTTCTAAATATACATAGCGTAATTGATCTTATATAGTCTAAAGCCTGTGCGCGGTATGGAGTGGAAAAGGAGCTGATTAGGATTTATTTTACTAACTATTGAAACACGAGATACGAGTTATCATGTTATACGTTCTGCGTTTTATCATGAACTTCCTATTTCTTTCGTTGTACTCACCTCGCTCACAGCTACGCTGATTCTCTTCTTCGATATCCGAATCGTCCAATTCAGGGGATGTGGTAGACCAGTGTCGTAATTCATCTGAAGAGTATACGAATGAACCTTAACGGTTTGTAATGTACATGCCATCAGTATCTTGCATCAGATGTTGATCATACCCGAGGAACTTAGTGACAGCATAAGGCCCCCGAAATCGAGGCTTTCCTGTCGCTTGGGGTTCAGTTTCAATTAACACGAAGCCTTGTTCTGGATAGTTTCGAGATTTTGAATGGCGGGCGTCACATCGATTGTTCCAGCAATATTTTTCTTGCATGATATTTTTCCAAGCTTCAGATCGTTTTGCTTCCATATTTATAGGGGGATTGTTCTTTTTATCTTTGAACTGGTGAAGAGCAGCGGCTAAATTGTTCTGAACGACATCTGTTAAGGCAAAATCAAATACGAGTTTATTAGAGCTGTATCCGCTGGTAGTGCTTTTCTCACTCTTGATTGTCAATTGTATACCTCTCAATTCCCTGCGTCAGTCTTAATATGCTGAATGTTATTTGATTTACAGTAATCCTCGAAGAGCTTTGGTTTCATGATCCGTGATTATTTGTTGAGGAAGTCCGAAATGACCGGTTGTTACGTATAAAAGGGCCTAAATGGTCAATGTGTACCTGCTAGAATGGAATTGGGTCTAATGCCGATACATGTAGACTTTATCAGCTTTTTCAGCTTTTTGTTTTCTTATAACAGTAAGATATACATGACGCGATATAAGTATTGTTTGACATTTTTACACATTGTTGGAACCAAAATTGGTTACTAATACCGAAATAGTTTTTTTTTATGCCGAAATGTCCATGTTAATCGTAGCTACCTTGCGTAATTCTGCATTGTATTGCTTTAGATACTAAGAATTTTTCACCATCAGGTCCTCTTCGATATAGGCGGTTTTATCAATTTATATTGCCTTCGAAATTTTTCTACTGATCATCCGTTACTTCATCTTTTAAGAAGGGAACTACATATTTCAGCATCTTATTCTGAAGATGTACCATCAGTAGCCAATCTGCGGTATAGGTTTGAACTGTAAACAAAAATCCAGTGACTTCCGCGTCCTTGGCAGGCTCATCCCGTGCCCTGCTTAAGGCGTCAACATTTGTTTTGGGATTGGGGGAAGAAATAAAAAAACATGATGAAACCAGAAAGTAGGATGCACTTAACACTTTATTGCAAATAAGAATTTATCTTGGTTCTCGATTGGACCTTGATTTTAAAATTATGATGAACGTTGCTTGGATGTTGATAGCTGACTGCCGATACCGATCTGCTATCTCTCTTGTATGAAACAATCGTATGATCGTGCTGGTAAACGTTGGTAGTTGTTGCTCCATATTCTCTTGTATAGAGGATGATGCGATGCGATGTGTTCGATACCGATCATGTGTTGCCAATACAAATTACTTTCATCCGATGATAGGGCGAATTTGAATAGTTTGTCTGATGATGATGATGATGCTGTCGTGAACCTCAACATTTTGCCCCGCCTTGCTTGAAATAGTTAGGATTTCAACAGAAACGCTGACGGAGTTTGTTGACTTCTTAGCTGGATCATCCACAGGTTTTTCGAAGTTGCGTCAGTGGTGAGCTCTAGTCCATGCGCAGCATCTTGTTCAATTGCGTATTCAGTTTTAGTGTTAGTGTATGGAGCGAGTAAGGAATAGGTAATTAGGGACATAAAGTAACAAGTGAGGGCACACCTCAATAAACAATAATTCAATGTAAAATTCAATATATATTATATACTCTATTATGTATGAGCGTATTGGTTAGAAATTCTAGTATTCCGAGTAATGATGCACACAAATTCTTTTAACTGCATTCAGTTTCCTTATCAATATTTAGGCAATTCATTTTGATTGGTTGGGACATCGTTTGACGTGTTTATCGGCAGCAAGCAGAGTTTCGTAATAGGGCGTTTGAGCTCGCCAGTTTGAGTTTTTAGGGTTACTACGCGAACAAGCTGATCGTGACCAGGATGAATTTTAATTACTGTTCCTAGAGCCCATTGATTGGATGGAAGATTTCCATTTTTTATGAGCACTAGATCACCAATTTGAAAATTAGTAGAAGTCTTTAACCACTTTGGCTGTTGCTGTAGTCGAGACAAATATTCTTTATTCCAGGCGCTCCAAAAGTCCTGTTTCAGATGTTGTAGAAGGTTCCATCTAGTAAGTGCATTTAACTTTGAGATTGATAGATCTGCTTCAGGAGGCGCCAGAAGTGCATCTCCGGTCAGAAAATGGCCTGGGGTTAGTACTCTAAGATCATTAGAATCGTCCGTAAGAGGACATAACGGCCGTGAGTTAAGATACCCTTCTACCTGGGTAAGGAAAGTACACATTTCTTCATAAGTAGGGGAACATTTCCCACGACTCGTTTTAAATGATGCTTTATAGATTTTACTCCGGGGGCGAGCCCGGGGGAATAAAATTCCATTGGATGCTACGTATGCTGAAGTTTTCAGCTGCTAGACAGGTTGCCTTAGAATAAGCGGCCTTAATGTCTCGATCAATCTGATTCCGAGCGCCGATGAAGGTAGTACCGCAGTCCGAGTATATATTGTGACACAATCCACGACGAGCTACAAATCGCTTGAGGCAAGCCATGAATGCCTCAGTAGTTAGGTCACTCACGACCTCTATATGGATTGCTTTTGTGCAGAGGCATATAAATATAACGACATAGCCTTTATATGTTCTACATCCTCTTGTATGAGAAATTCTGAGATGAAACGGGCCTGCATAGTCAATACCAACATTTTTGGACGGGCGAGAGGGGGTGATACGTGGAGATGGTAAAGCCTCCATTAATTGAGATTGGGTTCGGCAAGAGTTCTTGAAACAGGGAAACATTTCCGAATGATTTCCTTGACTAGATTTCTTCCTTTTATAACCCAAGTTGTTTTCCTCAAAACGGAGAGTGTCAGCGTGGGGACACCGTGTAAACATAATTTATGAGTATATTCGATAAATAAGCGCGTTAAATGTCTTCTTGGGTGAAAAATTAATGGATGCTTTTCATTATACGGAAGAAGGGCATTATCCAGTCTACCACCAACTCTTAATAATCCTGTATTGTCCAGGAAGGGGTTTAGCGTAATAATGCTGCTCCGATTCCCAACGGTTTTACCCGTAGATAAGGATATAATTTCGTTATGGAAGAATCTTCTTTGTTCATGCTTGATCCAAAATAGGGGAGCCAGCGTTAGGTCCGCCGCAATGACACATGACGATTGTATGACAGTTCTTCCTCGACATATTTTGTTTATGAATTTCTGGCACAGGGCGGTAACTCTAAGGAGGCGTGAGAGCGAGGAAAATCTATCCAAGACCTCCGTGAAATAAGTATAATTTTTGCTTAATATTTGACCAAGAAATGCGTTTGTCGTTTTGAGCTCCAGACTCACAGGATTAGGATCCGAAGTAGGAAAAGAAGGCCATGATGTTTCTGAGTGACAGAGCCAGCTGGGCCCATGCCACCAGAGCCTTCCATGTAAACCTTCTGCAGAGGAAATACCCCAACTCGCTCGATCAGCTGGATTGTCAGCAGATGGTGTATGTCTCCATATAGTGCTGGACTCTAAATTCGTCAAAATTTCAGAGATACGATTGCTCACAAACGTCTTAAAATTGTTTGGGTGACGCTTTATCCACGAAAGGACTATGGTGGAGTCAGTCCATGCGAAAATACTTACTTCCTTTGATGCATAACAAAGACGGAATTTCTTTATGAGTCTTGAGATGAGAGTAATACAGCACCGCAAAGTTCAAGTCTTGGCAGTGTGATGGACTTTATGGGAGCTACCTTTGTCTTCGCGCTAAGAAGATGAACGTTTATTTCGTCATTAGTTTGTGATCGGAGATATAAGACTGCCCCGTAAGCTCGCTCCGAAGCATCACAGAACCCGTGGAGCTGTAACTTACTAGTCGGCTCTATATTCACAAGCCTAGGAATCAACACCGTATTCAATTGCCTCCACACAGACAGACACTTAGACCATCGCAAAGATAATTCTTGGGAAATCGGTTCATCCCAGCTTATGCCTTGTTGCCATAAAAATTGCATCAGAATTGTCGCAGTGATGGTTATATGCGATAACCATCCTAAAAGATCATAAATTCTGGCATTTCCAGACAGATTTGTTCGTTTTAATACGGTGGTTGATTATGGTTTAACTCAAGTTTATAAGAGAAACAATCCATTGCGGGAGTCCAATGTAATCCTAAAGTTTTTATGGCGTTATCAGAATTGAGAACTATGGACGAACAGGACGAGCGTTCAGATTCCGGAATGTCGGCTAAAATTTCTTCAGAATTGGATGCCCATTTCCTTAGCTCAAAGCCTCCACGCTTCAGAATAGAGTCCACTTACCTTTTTGCTTCTCGTGCTTTGTCTAGAGTGTCACTCCCAGAGAGCACATCATCAACGAAGATGTCATTCAAAAGAATGTTTGCTCCAACGGGAAAATAATGACCTTCATCTTTGGCCAATTGGTGCAGAACACGTATTGCTAGAAATAGAGCACTAGTAACCCCAAAAGTTACTGTCAATTGACAGTAATCGTGAGGGACATCGTCTGGGCTTGAGCGCCATATCAACCTTTGAAAGTCACAGTCAGGTGGGTGTATTAAAACCTGGCGATACATTCTGGCTATGTCAGCAGTGAATACGAATTTATGTTGCCTTCACTCTGATAGTAAAAGTGAAATATCACGCTGTAATGGTGGGCCACGTAGTAAGCGATTATTAAGGGAATAGCCATTAGTAGAGTTACTACTCGCATCGAAGACGACTCGGGTCTTGGTTGTCAAACTCTCGGCCTTGAGGATCGCGTGATGTGGAAGATGAAATACATTATCTGGGGCTCGCGATAAATCAGAGGAAGAAACTCCTTCCATATGTCCTTGTTCTAAACAGTCTTTTAAGCATTCATTATATTCATGCTTCAACTTGGTATCGAAATTCAGACGCTGTTCTAACGATTGATACCTTTTCAATGCGATTTGTCTTGAGTCTCCAAATATCATTTGATTTTTATCTAAGGGTGCAAATGGTAGACGAACAGTGTACCTACCTTCTGCATTTCGAGAATGAGTTTCGGAAAATATCTCTTCGCAAAAAGAATCTTCCGGTGTCATTTGACAGGGGGCGGAAATGTCTTCGATTTCCCAAAAACCTTTTATGGCATCACATTCCTTGACTTGCGAACAAAAACTTAGAGCCATATCAGCGACGCAGGCATTTGAGGAGTTTTGCGAGTTGACTTCACCGAAAAGCATCCAACCGAACGAAGTCTTCTGTGCTGTAGGTGTACCTGCCTTGCCACGAATCAGCACATCTTCGATGATAATTGCATAGATTTCAGCGCCCAACACTATATCAATTTTCCCTGGATGATCGAAGGACGGATCGGCAAGAGTTAAACCTTCAAACTGTTTCCAATGAGAGATGGATATTCTCGAAGGGGGGAGAAAATCGGCAAGCGAATCAAGAACAGACGCCTTAAGGTCGATGGTGGGAGCCTTTTGCGAATGAGGTTGAATTATAAATTCAGCAGAAGACTTTGCCCTTGCTGTTGTACTATTTCCTAGACCTACAACTTCAATTGGTGAGCAAAGGAGCTTTACGCGTAAACGTTGAGTCGCTCTTTTCGTTATAAAAGTTGTCCAGGGTGTTTCCCACTAGGAGGTCAATAGAGCGGGAGGTGATAGTACTCTCGTAGACGAACCAAAAATTTTATGGCAGGGGGAGGGGGCCATGTCAACCGTTTAGGAGTTACAGGGTGATTAATAAAAAAAGCTAGTTTTTCACAAAATACCCTGTATATTAAAAACTACAGGGCGCACGGTCACAGTTAAAAACTTATTGTATGCAGAACAGAATTCAACGCGTTTTCTCATTTTTATTTGTAGTGTTATGTTTGAGTAATTAAATATAAACAATTTTCTTAAAGAAAGTGCTTAGATTTTTATGCTGGTAAATGCACAAGGAATTGAATAACAAAATTCCTGAATAAAACTTTTAGTACGGAGGCATATTTACATTGTGCAGAAGGTTGAAGTTGAAAGTAATGCATTTTTCCATAAGAACAAATGCTAAGAGAAGTGCGAAATCGTACCACACTAATACATTCAAAGAATTCGATGTCACGGCCTGGAACATAAAGACGGCAATGTGCCATCTCTAATCAAAACCCAAAGAGAAATTCAGCGCGTTGACCTTAGCACCGCCCTCGCTAAAATTCAGGATAAATTTTCGCCAATATCTTTTAGCTTGCTAAATTTTCATACAAAATTTAGCTTAGCGCCGACCTTAGTACTAGGCTTAAGCTTAGAAAGTATTTCCCTAAGGTTTTGACTCTGCACTAGGCATCACAAAATTCGAATGTGTTTGTGGTGCCAACGCAGTTGTATAGATAGGAAATTGAAGCAGGTCACGTTGGTGATGACCTTCTACATTTGATATGACGGCGCTTGCAGGAGCAGTACGCATCCTCGCCACTCGGCGGAATGTGAACTTGGCTTGTGCATCAGCCAACGGAGAGATATAAGAAAATGGAGCAACATATGACGAGCGATTTATGTGTAGTCTGCAACTACGGTGACAGGCATTCGCATTCCATTTGTGGTCATACTTATATAGTTGTAGTTATACGTGTATATAAGAAGAAGAAGAGAATTAGCAAGTATCACTTAATTTTTCAACTTACTTTTCATTTGCTTTTTTATAGTTTATTTTTATTCATTTAAACAGTTTTTTGTGTATCCACCTCGCAGCCTACATTTATATTTCATTGTAGACTTGGAGTTTTTTACTAATCTAGTGTACAATTAGCATAATAAATCAGTATTCGTCAAGTATGGCATTTCGCGTGGTTTATGACATCTCATCTTTATTCTGCTTGTGGTTGCTGTGTACTGTTTATTCTTGAGCTTATCATCTTCCACTTCAATTTATCAGATTATACATCTAGCGTTGTTGCTCCTTATTTATTAACATCTCCTGCAGCTAACATATGAATTCAATTTAATCTGCCAGATAAGTCTCTCGACATTTTTCTGCTGCCATCTATTTGTGATGTTTGTGCATTAATCAATCGGTGTCTCCAATATATTTCATCCGAATGGTGCCTAAATGTATGCTTTCTTCATCTTATATAAACAAGAATAATATGGGGATTAAGTGCATAGGCTGTAGCAAACAATTCCATATATCCTGCTTTAAGATATCATCAGACCTGGTCCCGAGCATAAGAGTGGAGCAGTTGCTTTTCGCTGTGGGGGTTGCAGTTCCGTAAATTCTAATAAGTCGATTGCTATTGGTGACACAGATTCAGATGCTAACAGCGCAAGTGTTCTTGCTGCAGTCAACCGTATGATCAGCGAAAATGAATTTTTGCGTGGCAAAAAAAATGAGTTCAACAAATCTGTTATTATGCTTGTCAATGACTTGAATAATATTAAGAGAATGTCTGTAATACTTGAAGCTCTTTCTGCTAGAATCAGTATACTGGAGGTTGTCAACTCAAATGCGTTGGGCGACATCAATGTCTTAAAAGCTCGTATAATTTCTTTAGAGGATAGATACCTGTCAAATTTCCTGGAAATTTGTAACATTCCTATTGCGCCGAATGAGAATGTAATGCAGTACGTCACCAGCCTGCACAAATTTACCAGTCATTAATAATTCTATTTTTAGAAGTTTTAAAGCTGGAAATAACAAACGAAAAACGCGTAGCGACATCTCCTTTCTAACACGTCAATAATTCTGGGCAAATCTATTTATAAATAATCAATGGAAATACTCTTCAGTGCTGCCTGGGCCGATTATTATGAAGTATAGTTCTGACTTTATTAGTGATCGTACTTTTGTAGCTTTCAAATTACATAGAACTTTAACTGCTAAAATCTTGGGCTCCTCAGAGGATCTCCCAATTTATATAAATGAATTTTTATCTAAAGAGAAGAAATTATTGTTTTTAAGGCAAAACAAATAATTTATTCATTTATTTATTATTACGGTTTACAGAGGAATCTCTCTTACAGACTAGGTAGAACAAAATTTAAACCTTATTGACAATTCAGATTAAATAAGGTACAAAGAATAATTATGACGCATGTATTATTTGAATTAAATTGCAAACTTTAATCTTAGAAGTTCCTTAAGTTTTGATTTAAAAATAACCCTATTGTTATTCAGAGGTCGAAGGACTCGTAGTACTGATTGAATTTAATCATTGACCTCGTAAGCGCCTCTCTAAAGCCATAATTGGTTCTATTTTGTGGGATATAAAGCAGTTGCCGAGAATGAATATTTCTTTCCGGTGCATATATATTAATCAAATACAGCAAATCCATGCAATCCACGTCATTACACAAAAGATCCCTAATGAATAAAATTTCAGCTATTTCTCTTCTTGCTTGGAGAGATTCGAGACTCATAAATAAACGCCTAGCTTGATGATGCGGACAAAGTCCTTGCCAACAGATTTTGTTAAAAAACATATTTTGTGAACTTTCTTTGAATAGACTCCAAGCTGCAGCCATAGGATTACATATTGGAATTCCAGACTGGGGATGCATATTCTAACACAGAACGCACCAAGGCAATGTACAAAGATTTAAAGTAAACGGCTACGTAAAATCCTGATAGTTACGACGTAGAAATCCAAGGTTTCTACTGGCTTTAGCAGCTATATATAGTCGTAATGCTTACGAAAAGTTAGTTCTTTATCAAATACATATTACCCTCAAATCCAGCACCTCAAAGACCCTCATAGCCTCATTGCCATCTACGTCGTATTTCATAAACAGAGGCTGACGTGAGCGACGAAATGATCATTATCATATTCAGATCATCTGAATATTGAAGAAATTTGCACACAGAGAAGCTTTTGACAATATCATTGATATATAAAAGGAATATAATTGGACCTAAATGGCTACCTTGGATACACCTGACGTAGGTTCTATAACATTTGAAGAATGTCCATCTATTCTCACTATTAATTTGCGGATTGCATCCACTCTAAGAGCTTAGAGTGAAAACCTAGAGCCTCTAGTTTTTTTATTAATATCATATGGTTGACTCTATCAAATGCTTTCGAGAAATCAGTATACACTACATCAACTTGGGTACCATTTTCTATTGAGTTTAAAGTGAAGTTAGTGAAACTTATTAAATTAGTTACGGTAGATATTTAATTCAAAAAGCCATGCAGATGTTCGGATATTAAATATCGTATGAGAGTAAAATTTTATATTTAACTATGGCATCAAAAAGTTTAGGAATAATACATAATTTAGTAATGGCTCCACAATTCATGCTTATCACCAGATTTTAAAATTGGAGTTATATAGGAGCGTTTCAAGCATTTAGGAAAATTGCCAGTCGGTAAGGATAAATTCAAAATGTAACGCAATGGAAACAATAAGGAATTACAGCACTTTTTTAACAGAATAGGGCAGATTGAGAAAGAGTCAGAGCAGTACGAGTCATCCAGCTCTGAATGCAACGTACTACATCATCATCGTCCACAACTAACGATCCCAAATGCAATGTCGAATTGATATCACAGCTGGAAGAATTTAGGGATTTCCACTGAGTTATCAAATACATTTTAAAAGAAACGTGCAAAAAGATCACATGTGGATTGCGTGTCCGAAGCAACAACATCATTGTAAAACATTAACCTAGGGAAACCTGTTGTTGATTTTGACTATAGAGAAACGACCATAATACCTTACTATTCTGCTTTATACTGGATTCCATGGAATTTATGTATTGTTTAAAAAGAAAACGATGAAGAAATTCAACTTCTCTACGCAACCGCTTGAAATTCATGTAATCTGCATCCACATTACTTTTTTTATACTTTCTAACCGGTGCAAAAGAATAAATATTGAAATCCACACATACTGGTTTCTGATGTAAATCGGTGCGAGCTAATGGTTCTACCTCTCATTGCAATTCACAACAGATAAAAGTCATTTCGTATTCCCCTCTTTTGAAACTGCTCATGAGTCATTTGAGCTGTAATTAAAGAAAATAATAGTATGTTATATATATGTTGTCTGTTCATCCCGCCACAGTCCTCCTTTCCCAATTACGACGCTATTTCTTCTAATATCATCGAGAAAGTTTTGCAGCGCAGTTGTTAATTATCGCCGCATTTCCATTTCGAGTAGCATAGAACTTATATTTGAACAAATTGCTTATAGTTAAATATTCTAACAGACTCAAAACTATATTACTGTAGAGCAATATGGTGTTTTCCCCGCAGATCAACTGTAACCAACTTATCCGTATTTACAGATACAGTTGCGTGTACCTTAGATTTAGGTAAGCAAGTTGATTGTGCTTATACTGACTTTTCAAAAGCATTCGATAAAATTAATCATGATCGTGCATTGGTCAAAATGGAACAAGTGGGCTTTTGTATAGTACTCTTGCGTGGTTCTCATCGTATCTCCCGAACAGGAAAAGTATTGTAGTTTTCAACGTATCCAATGCTGCTCCCTACAAGCAAACGTCTGGTGTTCCACAGGGGACCCTTCTTAGACCATTTATTTTGTTGGGTCTATGTAAATGACCTTCCCTCCAAATTAGATTCCAACTATCTAATCTATGCAGATAATGGTAAAATTTGGAAGAACTTGCCAACTGTGTAATGTAAACCTGCTTAAGCTTAAAATTGATAAGTGCAAAGCGATGGCGTATACTAGGAAGCTGGAACCCACCTCTTTTGATTATACGGCCAATAATAAATGTATATCCAGAACTTTTCAGCACTTAGATCTTGGTGTCATTTTTGACTCAAGTAACTTTTCTCTTCTCATATTAATTTTATAACATCAAAGGCATTCCATCTTGTGGGTTTCATTTTTCCTACTACGAAATTATCTAAGTGTATATCATCTATTGTAATGATATTTATCACTTTGGTGAGAAGTATTATTGAATATGCCTGCCAAGTATGGAGCCCTTTCTGTGCTTCATACTAAGCTCAAATCGAATCTGTTCAAAGAAAATTTACAAAGCTTTTAATGCTTAAATTTAATAATGTGTACCCCGAATATCATGATAGACTAAGTATGCTTAATCTACCGTCCCTAGCTAATCGAAGAATAATTCTGGGGGTGCTGTTTTTCCCTTCAAAGTTGTAAATTGTGATATCTGATATCCTCGCCTTCTGTCCAAAATTGAGTTTCATTCTTAAGAAAAAATGCAAAAAACGCGAAAAGGGTTACATTTTGGGTACAGAGTGTGATAGGTCATATTAAAGTTAAGCTTTTGGGCTATGAAAAATTGATATTGATGACGTGTTTTTTGATAAAAATAGTAGTTAAATAAAAAAACACGAGTAAAAATTCCGAAATTTTAAATTTTTTGAGCCATAACTTCAAAACGGAAAGGCTGAGGCAAAATAGGCATTTATAGACCATTAGAAAGGCCCAAAGATTATCTATCCGACCAAAGTTTAAATTATCATCATAGGGGTGTAACGTTCAGAAGTTACAGGGTGATCTGTAAAAACATACCCAAATGGCTTAAGGTCCCGTTATCTCGGAAACCGTTACCATTTCCCTCCACGCACCCATACAGATCTTTGTTTGTCTAAGCATGACCTATCCACAGCCTTTGGGTGCCAGACCACATACGAGTCACCCTGTATTGTATCACTAAGCAATAATCTCCTTATATGTACCACTTTTGTAGTGCTTAGAGCACTCGTATAAGTAATGAAATATATATTTCCTTTTTCTTAGTTTTACACTATATTATTTTATATAGCAATAAAGAGTAATTTTTTCTCTTTATTTTTGTATGAACAATTTTTTACGGTACGGTAGTTAGTAATTGGATTCTGAAAAAATCTGTATACTATCGCCTTGACTTAAAATTTCAATAAATAAAAATAAATAAATAGTCGGCTAAGAAGGCATCAACCAAAAACCCTCGAGAATACCTACCAAGCCATGAAACAGCAATCTATATGTGTGCGTTGGGAGTCCGTTCTCTAAAATGTTCTATATTGATACTTGTGGAAAAGTACAAAACATTTACTTTATATATGCTATACAGCAGTGGCGTGGCCACTTTCTATGCAAGGGAAGCATTGCTTCCCTTAGGTTTTCTAATTTAATTGAATTAAAACAAATAAAAATGAAATCAAATAAAAAATTACAACATGAAAATATCTTTAAAAAATTTTCATTAACAATATTTTCCGTAAAGGCATTTTATTCGCCCTGTGCTGTATCAAAGAGAAGCAATAATAAAATCTCCTACCTCTGAACAAAACAAAAAAAACAAAGCATTTAACAACATGCAACGAAAAGTATAGCATTCGAACACGTCTGGGCTTTGTCTATGAAATTGCAACAGACACCACTGCCTGAGGAGGTGGTTTGCAGTTCTGCTTCCATCAGCAATCGAACAATATCCAACAAAATGTATGGCATTCGAACTCGTAAGGAATCTACCTATTACGTCACACAATTCAGTTGTTCGTTCGCCACTTACAGTGTAGGTACACTCAATACGAAATGGTGCTAACGCCAATCCTATGGGATTCCATAGATAAAGTGTATCTACGGGACCTACAAACACTGTTATACTGGGCATGGTTAGATAATTTCATTCATATGAATATTTTTTTCTTATGATAGATCAACGCTGGTTTTGTTTCGAGTGGAGGTGTTTTCAATTGTTCTTCCATTAATTTCTGTCGGTAAGTCGATTAGAAAGCATCTCGGTTAACGGATAATTATATTCAAGACGGACTGCGAGGGCGAGAGCAAATAGTAAATTCTTGATGGGAACTTCAAGTTGGACAGGGGAATATTACTTTAGATCAGGGTGTCCAACTTTATCATGAGTATAATCGACTTTTTTCTGAAAATGTCTCGCGATCTACCTACGTGAAATTTAATAATTCAAATATGTTTCTTGTCACTAACAAGTAATAAAAGGAGTTTATACAAATATATTTTTAATTAATTTAAAGTTAGGTGATGAAAAATACTGATAATGGTCTTGTAACTTATCATTAATGAAAAGTCTGTGTCTGAATTTATCCAACCTGGTTGTTTATAAATTGAATCTTCAGTATGAGAACGATGTTTAGTTTCTTGTTAAATTTAAAGAAAAGACAGGTTCACATAAGTATGTAGTTCTGAAACAAGAGTACATATTTTTGCTATTTTGAGTAATATTTGGGAGCTTTTCTCGATTAAGATATTTATAAAAATTATCCACAAGGTCTGTGTATTGCAATATCGAATCTGTGCTTAGAGTTATACATTAGAGTTCACTTAACACGAAAACTGATTACAAGAAATATTGCATAACACGAACAAACGCCCAGTATCCATTCCGTAAAATGATTTTCATGCGAACTAATTCTGATTTGCAAAACGAATAACACGAAATATCTCTTAATAGGAAAACATTTGAAATTCTTACTTGCTTATTTTACTAAAATAAATTTTATTACCCCAAAAATAATGGTTGTTATACCATCTAACACCACCTTGTGTCCTCATTAAGAGCTAGCAAACCTCCCA